>WNHD01005574.1:0-10063 GCA_011057455.1 Ganaspis sp. Gsp50 | reverse complement strand
AATTGTTACTATTTGAATTGTAATTATTTGAATTGAAATTATTTGAATTGTAATTTATTTGAATTTCTATTATTTGAATTGTAATTATTTGATTATTGTAATTATTTGAATTGCCACTATTCGAATTGTAATTATTTGAATTGAAATTATTTGAATTGTAATTGCGATTCGATTTCAATTACGCTTTGATTTTAAATAACTAAAATTGTAATCTAATGAAATTCTAACCAAATTGGATTGAAATTGCAATTTTAAGTTCTTGAAAAATTTTGTGAAATTCTTAAGAATGTTCAACAGTAACCAACAAAACTTGCAGTGTGGACGAAATAGTTTAATTAAGATAATTGTATAAGATCTACGAATTCCATAATGTGATTGCGTCATACCAGAAGAAAAGTGCTCCCTTAATATTCGGACCAATAGTTTTTGTAAATTGCTTAAGTCCGACGTATAAAGAGGTCTGGTCGACGTCCTTAATTACAGGATTTTGTAACTTAGCACTGACCGAGACCCGCGTTACTCTAAATTCTTGTAAGATCATTGCATTAAACATATTTGTATATATCGCGTCTAAATGTAAAATTTACGAAGAATTTATGCGAAAATAAATTATATATTTATCATAAGTGTGTGGTTATTCGTATATTTAATATTTCGAGCACATCATTAAGTCCTTAAACCTTTTCCGATACAATTTTTTAGAAACATTTTTAGAAACATTTATAGAAATATTTTTAGAAACATTTTTAGAAACATGTTTAGAAACATTTTTAGAAACATTTATAGAAACACTTTTAGAAATATTTTTTCAAATTTAAGATGTCAATACATAGTGTCTTTTAAAAATACCTGAATAGAAAAAAAATGAAACATCTTTACAATTCCTATTGAGATAAAATATAATATAATTTGTAAAAATTGTAAAACATATTGTAAATTTGAAAAACATATTGTAAAATTTGAAAAACTTATTCTAAAAATTGTAAAACGTATTGTAAAAATGTTTAAACGTATTTTGAAAATACATTTTAAGGAAAAATGTAAAAATACTTTAAAATGTATAAAATATTTCAAATTGAGAATTTTTGGGATTATGGAGGTTTCTGAGAATGAAGAACATCGATATTTGCAATTAAAGTTTTTTATTACATCAACATAATTTCTTCTATGGATGAAAACAATAAGAAAACGCGTCTATAGGAAAAGGGAGATTGAGATGTATCATCAGGATTGAAAATGGAATGGATCATTGTATTAGATACACCATGCACCATTAAAGGAAACATTTCTTGAAAATCGTTGTGAGGATTTTCTTAAACTTAGCATAATTAATTTATTGTTTCGTTTATTTTAATTTAACAATGAAAAATAAAATTAATTTATCGTAAAAACATATGAATTAAAAAAATATGATAATTAATAATAACATGATCTACATGTAAACTGAAAGAAGGTCTAATTATAAATTAAAATAAGATCTCAATATAATTTGAAAGAATATCCAGTAAGTTACAAAAAATTTTAAACATAACTTAAAACAAGATAAAAATATAAATATCAACAATTTTTTAATATAAATTGAAACAAGATATAAATATAAATTCAAACACGGTATAAATATAATTAAAAACATACAACAACAACAAAAAATATAACAAAACAAACAAAAAGAACTAAAAACAATATAAATAAAAACAAGATTTAAATGAAAATAATAACAAGATACAGATGTAAATAAAAACAAGTTATAAATATAAATGAAAACAAATTCTAAACATAAATAAAGGAAGTTCTACATATGAATAAAAAAAGTTCTAAATATAAAATACGAAAAGCTCTTAATATATAAATTAAATATATATCTAAATACATATGAAACAAGGGTTTAACAATAAATGATAACAATCACATAACGATGTTTTGAAACAGCCTTAATAAGTCTCATGAAAAAATGGTCATTTAAAAAAATGCAGGGATGCGAGGCAGCGTTTCTTCTTAAATATAAATGATGATCAAGTCCGTAAGACAGATTTTCCTTGAGTGAGAAGAAATTTGAAAAAAGTTGTAAAATCTTTTTCTAACTGCCTCAATTTGTTTTTGTTTTCAAAAGTTTCACATCCCAAGTCTAGTTTCAATTGAAAATCTAACTACACGGAGTGTATTCAAGGGAACTGAGTCATTATTTACCTTTAATTGGACGCATTTTGCCAATTTTAATGAATAATAAACAATTATTGAACCGGATGCTAGCATATATGTGGAGTGCGGGGAGCGTGAGTGAATTGAATATGCAAATTCGGATAAATACGGGGATTCAATACTACTGGGTAATTTAAGGGGGGTAGAAACAAGCATGAAGCATCGTTACTTGAAAAAGGTGAAAAAAATGGAGCAATTATGAAAAATTGCGTCCAGTCGGGGGATTTCTGGAGGATTTTCCTTGGGCATCTTCCGAGGAAGCTTGATGGTTACTTTTTCTTCTGGGCCTTCTCCGCGGCTTTTGTAACCTTGCCCTGAGTGTCTTTGAAGTTCACACTCTGCACAAAGAGAATAAATAAATTAATGACAAAATAATAAATAAATAAATTAGTTTTTTAACGTTAGGATATTAGTCAATTGAAACTGAAGCGAAAAGTCATTTTCCACTTTTACAAATTTTTAGTCGTTCAGAAGTTATTAAGGTTTAAAGTTGCCAATCAGGTAATGTGAGCCTAGCGCGCACGAGCATGCGCACTGCTGCGTCCTTCTTACGTCTGCCTTTGTGGCTCTACGGCTGTCGTGATTCGCCAACTTTAAACCGCGGCAACTTCCAAACGGCTAAACATTTTGAAAAGCTGAAAAGGACTTTTCGATTCGAATTTGTCTGCTTTATTTACAGTTTTAATAAGAGTTTTTATAAGAGTGCGTCTTATAGATTTATATAAGAATTACTGTACGACTAAAAGAAAATTTACTAAAGAACATTTACTAAAAGGAAACACTACAAAACAAAAGCGATGCTAAAAGAAAATACTACAAAACAATTCCAAAAAAGAACTACAAAACAGAGTGAAACTATTCTATGAGAGGATTATAAATACAATTTTTTCTAAATATATAACCCAGACAGAGACACAATAACTTATTTTTAAATGTTTTCATGACGCATATTTGAGAAAACGTACCTTAATGACACCCACTGCAACTGTCTGACGCATATCGCGTACGGCAAATCTCCCGAGTGGAGGAAATTCTTGAAATGCTTCGACACACATTGGTTTAGTTGGCTGCAACATGACTATAGCAGCGTCTCCGCTTTTAATACTCTTCGGATTCTCCTCGGTAGTTTTTCCAGTTCGTCGATCGCATTTTTCCTTGATCTCGGCGAATTTGCAGGCAATGTGAGCAGTATGACAATCGAGCACCGGAGTGTATCCGTTGCTAATTTGACCTGGATGATTAAGTACAATAACTTGAGCTGTAAAATCAGCTGCTCCTTTAGGAGGCTGATTTTTCGAATCTCCTGCAACATAGCCACGTCTCAATTCTTTCACTGAAATATTCTTCACATTGAAGCCAACATTGTCGCCAGGCAGGGCTTCTGTTAAAGCCTCATGATGCATTTCCACTGATTTTACTTCAGTGGTCAGAGCAGCTGGGGCGAAGGTCACGAGCATCCCTGAAAAAATAAAATAATTCCCCAAACACCGTTAGTAATTAATTAATTGAAAATATCGGTCACTCTGAGTCAAATGGTACACAGAGATGAATTCCATTCTACATAATTAATAATTAACAACTTTTGAATATTACTTATTTGCAGATTATACAATACTTATTATTGAATATAGGTTATCGTTACAATATAAGTAAATCATAAAATGTTTCGTTTGTTTATTTACTTTAAAAGTAAAGTTTCTTTTTTTTAAGGTCGAAATAATTCTATATAAATTAATGCGTTTAGTTATATTCAAAAGACGATTGTATTTATACAGAACGGGAGATTTAAAAAGAGACAGTAGAAAAAGCACGCATTGTCCATCAAAAATAGTAAGATGAAATTAAAAAGTAGAAAAAACAAACATAGTCAGACCAATACAGTAAGAAAGTTTTGAAGTCAATCAGTAGAAAAAGCAAATGTAGTCAGAACAATGAAGCAAGGGCGGTTTAAAACAGTAGATAAAGTAAAAACTGTCAGACCAAATAGAGCATCGGCTTGCTTATGCTACTGTATTATTTTAAATCTGTTTTGCTTCATTGTTCTGATATTGCTTGCTTTATCTACTGATTAATATTATATCCTTCTTAATACCTCAATCTGCCTATGCTTGCTGCAGGACGGAAGCATTTTTGCAAATTTGACTGTGTTCCTGAAATATTTTTTGAATAATTCTTCTCTTATTCGATTCCTCAGCAAAAAGCACCCCAATTTGAATATAATAACGTTTTTGACACTTGCCGGGATCAATTAGTATTTTAGAAAATTGTGAAACCATTTTTCAATTTATTTCTTAAAAGTCATTGTTTACATTTTTGCAAATTTGACTGTGTTCCTGAAATTTTTTTTGAGTTTTCTTTTTTTTATTCAATTAAATATAAGAAAAGCTATAATTTAGTTCATGTTAGAAACACTACACTTCTCTGGATCAATATGAATTTTAAAGATAAGCGTACATCAATTTCATTTTTTTAAAAAAACAATCATGTTTCACGTTTTTGCAAAGTTGACTGTGTTCCTGAAATTTGTTTGGATTTTTCTTTTTTTCATTCGATTAAGTACAAGAAAAGCCAAAATATAATTCATATTAGAAACATTACACTTGTATGGATCAATATGAAGTTTACAAAAAAGGTGCATCAATTTTCATTTTTTTAAAAGAACAATCATGTTTCATGTTTTTGCAAAGTTGACTGTGTTCCTGAAATATTTTTTGAGTTTTCTTTTTTTTATTCTATTAAGTATAAGAAAAGCCATAATTTAATTCATATTAAAAACACTACACTTCTCTGGATCAATATGAATTTTAAAGAGAAGCGTACATCAATTTTCATTCTTTTAAAAGAACAATCATGTTTCACGTTTTTGCAAAGTTGACTGTGTTCCTGAAATTTTTTTTGAGTTTTCTTTTTTTTATTCAATTAAGTATAAGAATAGCTATAATTTAGTTCATATTAGAAACACTACACTTCTCTGGATCAATATGAATTTTAAAGATAAGCTTACATCAATTTTCATTTTTTTAAAAGAACAATCATGTTTCATGTTTTTGCAAAGTTTACTGTGTTCCTGAAATTTTTTTTGATTTTTCTTTTTTTTTATCAATTAAGTGCAAGAGAAGCCATAATTTAGTTCATATTAGAAACACTACACTTCTCTGGATCAATATGAAATTTACATTAAACGTGCATCAATTTTCATTTTTTTAAAAGAATTATCATGTTTCATGTTTTTGCAAAGTTGACTGTGTTCCTGAAATATTTTTTGAGTTTTTTTTTATTCAATTAAGTATAAGATAAGCCATAATTTAATTCATATTAAAAACACTACACTTCTCTGGATCAATATGAATTTTAAAGATAAGCGTACATCAATTTTCATTTTTTTAAAAGAAAAATCATGTTTCACGTTTTTGCAAAGTTGACTGTGTTCATGAAAATTTTTTTAAATTATTCTTGCTTTATTCGATTTTCCGTAAAAAAGCACTCCAATTTCAGTATAATAATGTTTTTGACACTTGCCAGGATCAATTAGCACTTTATTAAATTATGTTGGTGTCAATTTGCATATTATTTTTTTTTTTAAATCCATGTCTCAAGTTTTTGCCAATGTCAAGGACAGGTTGGTATTACTGCGTTGGTCCGAGTATGTTTGCTTTTTCTACTGCTTTACATCTTTCTTATTATTGTTTTGGTCTGACTATAGTTGTTACTCTTGCCCCTATGGTACGCATAGGCAAAGAAAAATGCTTTGCACAATGATTGTTTTAGCCAAGATTAGTTTTTTCATCAACAAACAATTTTTTCTTTCTTAATCTGTTTGTTTTGAATCGTCAAAATTGGATTGTTTAATTTATTAATATATCAACAAAAAATGTTGTTTCAGTTAACCCGTAAGTGTCCCTTCCCTAATCGTTAAATTACTATCATTACCATTAACTTTTTAATTTCTTTGAACGAAAAGAATTTAAAACCTTGTCAGTAATTCATATACATAATTATTTTGATAATAAGAAGAGGTAAAAGCAGCATTATTTTGTCATTTTTACTCCTCTTATTTTGAGGTCTAAATAATTCTGCATAATTTACTGTATGATCATACATAATTATTCTCATTCAAAAAGTGCATCAAAAGGTCCTTATATTACGTCATTTTATCCTCTTTTCTAGGATCAAAGTAATTCTGCATAATTTAACAATCAATCATTATTGACAAGAATGTAAAAATCACCTGGTTTTAGGATGCCAGTTTCGACTCGACCCACGGGAACGGTTCCAATTCCACCAATCTTGTAGACATCCTGCAGAGGAAGTCGTAGAGGCTTATCAGTTGGTCGAGATGGTGGCAAAATGGCATCTAATGCTTCAATTAGAGTTTTGCCATCAGCATTACCGTCTTTACGTTCGACCTTCCAGCCCTTGTACCAAGTTGTCTTCGGAGATGGTTCGAGCATATTATCCCCGTGCCATCCAGAAATTGGAACAAATGCCACAGAGGCAGTATTGTAGCCGATTTTCTTGATGTAGGAAGAAACCTCTTTTTTAATTTCTTCAAAGCGACTCTCTGAATACGGTGGATCAGTCATGTCCATCTTATTAACGCCGACAATTAATTGTTTTACTCCCAGAGTAAAGGCCAAAAGAGCGTGTTCACGAGTTTGGCCATTCTTGGAAATTCCAGCCTCAAATTCTCCAATTCCTGCAGCTACAATTAATACCGCGCAATCTGCCTGGCTAGTGCCGGTAATCATGTTTTTTATAAAATCACGATGTCCTGGTGCATCAATTATGGTCACGTAATACTTTGCCGTCTCGAATTTCCAGAGAGCGATGTCTATTGTGATGCCACGCTCACGTTCTGCTTTCAGTTTGTCCAACACCCAAGCGTATTTGAAGGAGCCTTTTCCCATCTCTTGGGCCTCCTTTTCGAATTTTTCAATGGTTCGTTTATCAATTCCGCCGCATTTGTAAATCAGGTGACCGGTCGTTGTCGATTTTCCCGAGTCGACGTGACCAATCACCACTATGTTTATGTGGATTTTCTCCTTTCCCATGGTGCCCGTTTAGTCAGCACTTGCTGTGAAATTTCAAACGTTTATTAAATAGTTGAAAAATCGAGAAAGATGATTTGAATTATATAAATGAATGCATGAAATTTAGTTTATTCTATTCTTTTTTTATTTTATTTATGTATTTGATTTTAAGAACTATAATTACTTCTTTATTCAAGGACGTTTTATTTACTGAGAAAAAGAAATTCGTGAAATAGGAATAAAAACATACTAACAACTTATTGAAAGATAATTGAAAGAATATTTCAAGAATATTGGAACAATATTGAAAGAATATTTTCGATTCATTGCAAGAATTACTAAGTTTTAATCAGGAACATGAACATTTTGAGTTGAGAATGAATACAAGAAAATTAATCAATTCTGTCATGAATAATTATTCATGACAGAATTGATTAATTTTCTTGATTATTCTTGATTCAAGAATACATATTCTAGGTCCGAAATTAAAAATAAAATAGATTAAATCAAATGCATTTTTGCAATAAATCAAGAAAAATGTTCTCGCAGTTTTGTAAAGGTTTTGTATATAAAGGACTAGGTCTGACCTAATATTGATTTGTATCACTTCAATTAACGAAAAATAGTCCTTTTTGTCACTAGGCCTGACCGAATGTTTACTTGTATTACTTAATTTCAGAACCTAGCTAAAATAAAAGAACCAAAGCTGACTAAATCACATAAATTCAAGTCTTAACGAAACTAAAGAACTCGGTCTTGTATTTACTTGTATCACTTAAAGTCAGGCCTTAACGAAAATAAAGGATTAGGCCTTGCCGAATATATTTACTTGTATCACTTAATCTCGGAAGGAAAAGAAAATAAAGGTTGAAGGATGACTGAAAATTGATTTAAATCACTTAATCTCAGAACAAAAAAAAGGATTAGGGATGACTGAGCATAGATTTATATCACTTAATCTCAGAATAAAAAGAAAATAAAGGATTAGGGATAACTGAACATTGAATCTTAAAATCAAGAGAAAATAAAGGATTAAGGATAACTAAACATTGATTTACTCCACTTAATGTCAAGCTCTAATCAAGATTCGCATAAAGGACTAGGTCTGGACAAATATTTACTTTTATCACTTAAGTTTTGATTTTCATGAAACTGAAACCAATTTTGTGAAAAAATCTGTGCGCTAAGAAAATTGGCTACAACTAATTAACTAGAGCTAATTTGTTCGTGCGCAAAGAAAACTGGCTACCAAAGAATTTATTAAAACAAGTGTTATTTTTTTGAAAAAGTTTGTACGCAAAGAAAATTCTACTTAACTAAACACTTTGTTTGTGCGCAAAGAAAACTGGCTATCAAAAAATTTATTAAAACACGTTACTTTTTTTAAAATGTTTGTGCGCAAATAAAATTCTACTTAACTAAAAACTTTGTGCGCAAGTAAAACTGGCTACAAATAATTATTACTAAAAAGCTAATTCTTTTTGAAAAAAATTGTGCGAAAAGAGAACTAGCTTGTCCTAATTGTGAATTGCAACACAGAAATGACAGATGAAGCGTTTCTTCAAGACACAACTTTATTGGAAATATTTAATCATTGAATCATAGAGGACATAAAGAGGGCGTTAAACTCCGACCCCGGTTTTATACGCCCACCACCCTTTTAATCGAACCGAATCTGATAAAGTTCTTGAAAAACAATATTCATTGATTTAAAAAAAGAACACTTCTACTTTCATCCTTTTTTACATTCCCTTCTACATTCCGTATACCAAAAAAATACATTTTAAAAATTCCTTTTTTGCACGTCTATCAAACACGCTACAAAACTTTCATTCCATTTGCATTAAAGACCTAATAATAGATTCAATCCGTTTTGTAAAAATTAGTAATAAATCATTATACAACGAAGAGGAAACATTTTCAAATTTCCTAAGAATCAAAGGAGTCGAAGCCTTTTAGATCAACGTTGTGATGGGTTTTTAAAAATTTGTAATTTAAAGGAGAGGAAAAGAGGGAACAAGGTGCTTTTACTTGTCTGACAGACCGGGAAATCAATATGCGGTGGCTGCCGAGGGTTGAGCCGGCAGTCTTGTTTTTCGTGTTAAATAACTTTCTTGTGAAATTCGCTTTTGTGTTTTTATTGGAATTAGAGTGACGAAACTCACCGAATCGATGACGTAGCCACCGCAATTAATGCTCTAGGCTCGATGATATTTTCTTGGCTTAGGTCACCAGACTTGCGGGATGAATTGTCGAGGGTAACGAGTATCTTCTGCCACTCGTTGTGACAATCCGGCTCTCAACTTTGCGCATGAGCCAAAAAAACATGGCTGCCACTTTGATCAGTAAAGTTGAGATACGTGCTATATATTTGAATTTTATTATTATTTTTGTATTCGTCGCTTGTCTCAAGTTTTACATTAACTGAATTTCAATTTCGTAATCGCAATTGGAACTTTATTTTAATAAAATGATTGATAATAAATCATCGTGATTGTAAAGACGTATTTTTGAAGATGATGAATTGTATACAATTTTAGATATTTTTTGTTCTATCTCTAAATCTGAATTAGTCACTTTTGAGTCTTTTGACTAATTGAAATAGGACTGAATCGTTTAATTAGTAACAGTTTGGACTAATTTTTAGTCAGTAGTAATTTTGTAAAGTTTACTAATTCTAAAAAAAATACAAAATGGATTTGTAGTTTTCTACTGAGAATTAGACACTATAGACTTAACAAGTAGAAAATTATTCATTTCATGAAAATTTTGCTTCCTTATAGATGGATTATTCACAAAAATCAACCTTTAACATTTTTTAATAATTCAAAAAG
>WNHD01005573.1:0-13519 GCA_011057455.1 Ganaspis sp. Gsp50 | reverse complement strand
ATTTTTACTAAAAAATAGTAAATATTTACTATTTCAATCGGTAAACGACTTTTCGCTGTTGAATTAGTAAATAATTACTAATTCAGGATTTAGAGAGTACTGTCTATAAATATATTTTATATATATATCCACATAATTTGTAATCATGTGTCGCTCTCTGAACAAATGGACCTTATAGATGCAAACAATTATAGGTTATGTATTAAAGCTTTCTTTTTCTACGGAGCGCGTCGCATAATTGTAAAAATATATTTAATCATTATTATATTTATTTGTTATATTATAATATATGCTATAATTTTATTCTATAATTTTATTCTATAATTGTTATTTATAATTATAATTATATTAATATTATAATTTTAAATTATTATTTTTATATTCCTACCATAAAGGGTGCTTCCCTAATGTCTGCTCTGAATTCATTTGACGGAAGTCTTGGAAAATAATTCTGCATGTATTCATTGTCATAAGGATCTCTTTGTTGGTACTGCCACGTATCTTCATATTTCGGACGTTCTCCAAATACTTGTAACATACAAAATTTTAATGTCAAAAATATTATTTTCCGCAACTTAAATCAAACGTCACGAAAATATCACATTTAAATAAAACTTCAAGAAAATATTACATTTAAATTAGGTATGAGATGTCATGAAAATAATTAAATTTGAAACAAATGTCAAGAAAAGTGATTATGTTTTTCTAAATTTGATAAATAATATTTTTATCTATTTTGTAAGGTCAAAATTCTTGATAAAAAATTAAATTAACAAAGCAATTAATTGATTAATTTTACTAGAATATTTATTAATTTTACTAATTTCTTTACTTAATTTTACAAATTTATTTAGTTAATTTTACTAATTAATATAGTTAATTTTACGAATTTCTTTACTTAATTTTACTAATTTCTTTAGTTAATTTTACTAATTACTTTAGTTAATTTTACAAATTTCTTTACTTAATTTTACTAATTTCTTTAATTAATTTTACTAATTTCTTTAGTTTATTTTACGAATTTTTTTAGTTAATTTTACTTTGCAATTTCATAGTAATAACTTCCATTTTGTCAGTAATCTACATGTGTGTATTAAAGAAATAAATGCATGAATCAAGTGTAAATATAAGTAAATAAAAATAATTTTCTAACAATAAAAATTTTATTTTTGACAGTTATATTCGGAGTTGCACTTACCACAGAAAGCAAGAAGAAGATACCACGATTTGTGGTGAACATTACTACAGCTGTGGTAAGTTTAACTATACACATAGTAATCATTACAATTTAAAATTATTATACTAATTATATTTAATTTTTCACATATATTTTTAATTCTAAACATTATTTTAATTAATTCATTAAACAAATTTAAAGAAGAAATAAAACAAAAAAACAATTTTACAAAAAATAACCTAAAAGTTTAAAGAAATCTAATGATACCCTAACCTAAAAATTGGAATCAATTTAACAAAAAATAGGACCCTTTGTTTGCCCATTATAAGACTAGTCTTATTTTATTTCTTTAGTCTTAAAATGAAAGAAACAACAGTTTTTTACAAAAGAAAAAACAAATGAAGAAAATGAAACTGCACATACATTGTTAAAGATGAAGATTTATTTTTAAAATTAAAAAAAAGCGAATGAATTGAAATTTTTTTTTCATATAAAAAGTATAAATAAAATAAAATAAAAAAATAAAAATAAAAAGTACGTTTAAAAATAGAAATTTTCAACAACAAAAAAGTTCCATTTGGATCATTTTTCGCAAAGTTGTGAGCTTTCGAATAAAAAGTGATGTAACTTTTTAAAAATTCATAGCTTTTGAATGGCTTTACAAAAAAATTTGAAAAAAATCATGAAAACTAGTCTCAAGGAGTGCGAAAAGAAAAAAAGGTTGTAAAAAAATACGAATTGCCAAAGCTGACCGGTAACCGATTTGGTGTGTAATGCCCCATACATCGATAATCCTTTTAATTTTATAAGAAAAGAAAATAAAAAATAAAAATAAATAAATAGTATTTAATATTTTCCTTTTTGTTACCTATTTTATAACTTTTATATTCTGCGCTTACGCTCGAAAGGGCATTCTTTTTAATCCCGTTCACTGTTTAAATAAAATAAAAAATAAAAGAAAAAAAAATTTTTAAAAATAAAATAAAAAAATAAATAAAAATATCCGACATCCTTTACGATTTTTCTACTCTTGTATTGTTTACGAGAGTATTCTTAAAATAGAGAGGGTAAACTGTAAAAACCTACTAGGTATACACGGAACACTGTAATAATAAATAAATAAATAAATAAATAAATAAAAATAAAATAAAAGAAAATAAAAATAAAATAAAAGAAAATAGAAATAAAATAAAAATAAAAAAATAAGTAAATAAATAAATGAAAATAAAAAAAATTAAATAAAAATAAAAAAAGATACATAAAAATCAAAATAAATAAAATAAAAATAAAATAAAAAAATAATAAGAAACTTGGTGAAAACTCGAAAAAATCGAAACATGGCAATTTTAAAATCGTCTATATCGTCCTTACAACAAAATTATTCAGAATTCACTTTCCTAATTACTGATTTTAATTTTTGTTTTAATATAATTTTCTATAATTCAAAATTAACTCTCTCGTTTTTCTCACTCACGTAGCTGCACTTTATGATGATGAATGATATTAATTTTTTTTATTCCTTTTTTTTGATGAAGGAAATATTAATACGTATAAAATAAAAAAAAACTTACTCCGCGTGCAGAGAACATTGGGAAATGCAAGAAGAAAAACAAAGGCACAGTAAAACTCCATGTTGTGTCAAATAATGTACTGAGACAATTCGTCAGACGTATTCATCTTTTTATATAAAGAAGGGAACAGGAAGTTGTTGCCTCTATCAACATTTTTAACGGATATAAAATTCTGTTTTAATTTGCTCTTCTCATTCTTTTATCGCATTAGAATGTTGACAAGGACACGATACTCTTATCTTCTATTTCATAACAAAAACATATGGACACTTTTTATAGACGTCAAGCGTGAAATCAGCCACCGCCAAAAATTACAAGTCATTGCGCGATTCACTGCAAGGGACTGCCATCTTCAAATTAAAGCCACAAATTGCTGGTTCTATTTCTAGGTATTTTACAACAATTCACCAATTTACGAAATTCCAATTAAACTCATTTTCTCAAAAATCTAACGATTTACGCTGAAAAGTGCTTTTGGATTACGAAATTTTGGCGTATTAGTTGAAAATGAGGAACTTTGAAAAAAACGCAAAGGAATAACAAACATTTAGTCATGATTTTTTACAGGAAATACTATTTCGTAGAACGCGGAATTTCATTATTTTTAGGGTCAATGAATTTCAGTTTAAACTCAATTTTTTCTGGAAAATAGCATTGATTAAAAAAAAATATAATTATAGATATAATATAATAGATATAATTGATTGAAATAAAATTGAAAATAATTGAAGAGCCGCATGCAATAACTGCCTCTGCGCGTGAAGCACTATCCCTCGCTGCGCAAGAAAGTTGGGTGTGAGTTCAGAAGCAGTTATTGCATGCGGACTCACAATTGTCAGTACGATCGATTTTTGTCTCTAAAAATCATTTTTTTAAATATATAAAACTTTTTTCATTTTGATTTGTAGATGAAGGTCTTTTTTAATAAAACTGACCAGTTTTTCTTGCATGTATTTTTATTCCACTTCAATCTTCTTTCAAGAAAACTAGGTCTAATCAGTAATCCGAAAAAGCCGATTAATTATTTATTATTTCATAATAATATTTGTTATTTTATAATAATAAATAATAATTATAATAATTATAATAATTGTAATAATTATAATCATTTTCATCCCGATACGTTGAATTTAAATTTGTATCAACCATTAATGTATCCGATATTTTGGATTTTGAAAAAATTAACATCATATTCGTATTTAGCAATTCCGAAAACCTCAGAGTGATAATTTTAAGCTCGATACGATTTTCAACATTTTTGTTCGACATATTTGATCCGCTATTTTGAATTTTGAAAAACTAACATCAGATTCGTAACCAACGGTCCCAAGAACCCCCAAATAATAATTATCAGCTCGATACGTTGATTTTTAAAATTTTGTCCGCCATATTGGATCCGCCATATTGGATACTGACTTTTGTCCCACTGTGGTGCCTAAACTTTAAAATCAACACTGCATGTAGAAATCATTTCAATTTTTTTACATTTTTCCAGAATTATTAAATTACATGTATATAATAGATTCATTTCTTTAAAAAAAATAGATTTTGTTATTTTAGGTTATGTGCGTCATCCATAACCTAAAATAAAACGTCTTTTATGTGCATTTGGGTATTGTTGCAGTATTCGTTTCGTAATTATATATTACGAATATTATTAAGAGTCTCAATATTATTAAGAGTCATAGGAGTTTTTATTAATTTCAAAAAAAATAGATGCGTTTCCATAAACTTCGTTTTGTTTCCCTTTAAACTGATAATTCTTGTTCCTGTTATGACGGACAAGTTTCCTGTTGTAGTTTAATTAAATGTGTAAAAAGGACGCAAATTTGAGACAGTTTACAAGTTTGAGTTTACAGTTTTGAGTGAGAACTATATGTGACAAAAGTAAATGTATAAAATTTATGTGGAAAACTCTGGAAAACAGAAAATCTGGAATTCTCATGGAATTTCAATACTCGTCATGGAATCGTGGAAATCCCATGGAATTTTCACTTATCCGCGAAAATTTATTTTTTGTTATAATCATGTACATTGAGTTTTAACAAAATTTGTAATATATTTTTTAACAAAAAAAAAAAAAATAAAATATTTAAAAATACTTAAAAGTACTTTAGAATACTTCAGAATACTTCAAAATATTTCTGAATACTTCAAAATACTTCAGAATACTTCAAAATACTTCAGAATACTTCAAAATACTTCAGAACACTTCAAAATACTTCAGAATACTTTAAAATACTTCAGAATACTTTAAAATACTTCAGAATACTTCAAAATACTTCAGAACACTTCAAAATACTTCAGAATACTTTAAAATACTTCAGAATACTTTTAAATACTTCAGAATACTTTAAAATACTTCAGAACACTTCAAAATACTTCAGAATACTTTTAAATACTTCAGAATACTTTAAAATACTTCAGAATACTTTAAAATACTTCAGAATACTTTAAAATACTTCAGAATACTTTAAAATACTTCAGAATACTTCAAAACACTTCAAAATACTTTAAAATACTTAAAGATAGTTCAAAGTATTTAAAATACTTCAGGTTTTTCAAAATTTAAAACTACTTTAAACTACTCTCAGACAACAGTTTTGAGTGATAAAAGAATTTGACACTTTGAATAAAATTTTCAAGAAAATTTAAAAGAGTACATAAAACGAATTAAATTAGCAAAACACAGCCTTAATGAGCAGTCTCGCCTTTACCCTTTCCCCAAGAATACTCGAATGAAAAAAAAGGGAAAAGGGCCATATAAATAAAATGAAACGCGCAAAGCATTCCACGAGGAAGTGCAAGTTTGTTATTTCTCTCACTCTTATTCGGCACGATTCCCGAAATAATTAAAACAGAGCAGAAGAATGCAGATGACTCTGATATTTGACTGTTCATGGCACGAAACTGCGGCAATTTAACAACTTTTTCTCAGAACCAATTAAAATGTTCCTTCTTCTACAAATTCGAGGAATACAAAAAAAGCTCCACTATTTTACTCAATCATTTCATTATAGACGTAAATTAACTTACGTGCTTCACCTATTTTAGAAGGAAATGAAATTTTATCCCACTTACAAAAACAGTCAAATTATCAATATTATTTTTATTATTAGTATTATTATTATTATTATTATTATTATTGTTATTATTATTATTATTATTATTTTACACTTTTTATTATACGAATAATCTTTGCAGCTTTGAATCTTTGAATATTTAAATACAGTCAACTCTATGAATAGTGCCACTGAAACTCTATGAATAGTGTCACTAATACTCTACGAATAGTGCCGCTAATAATCTACGAATAGTGTCGCTAAGACTCTACAAATAGTGCCGATAATACTCTACGAATAGTGCCACTTGTTTATTCTTCTCACTCGAGCGTTCTTTGTTTTCTTTGTGCAAATTTGAGGCACTATTCGTAGAGTTGACTGTAATTGAATCTTTGGAGATTGTACTTTTTGAATCTTTAAAGTTTTTATTTTTTGAATCTTTGAAGATTCTGGGGTCGCTTATGGCAAATTTGACGTCAGATTTGAATTAATATTTATTTCAAAATTTATAAACGTATTATAAAATTTCAATATAAATATAATGGAATATTATAACAAGTGTAAATAATGGAGGCAATTTAGTGTAATTATTATTAAAATAATTATTATAGTGTCAAGTCAGTTCATTTTAAATCAAACCTTATTTGACAAATTACTTCCTAAAAGTCGCAAGTCATGGGGATTTTCTTCAACTCTCAAAGAGAGAATATAATTTCATAAATTTCGTGTTTATTTCCCCTTAAACTGATAATTCTTGTTCCTGTTATGACCAACAGCTTTCCGGTTGTATACCCTACGTAGAAAGACTTTTAGAAAATTGGCATTTATTTCACTGTTTTAGAAATTTAAATAAAGCTAAAAAAATTTTTGTTTCATTTTACTTTACGTTAAATATCTCTAATAATACAGGTTCCCCAGGAGGAAACAGAAAAAATGTGCTTTGTTTGAAACAAATAAATAATTATTCAGGCAAATACATTTCTGTTTGATTCAATAACAAAAAAAATCCTGTGTGTATTTCATTCCAATTGAATAATATTAAAAATATTTAAGAATGGGAAATTTCGTTAAAAGTAATTATCTAAGAAAGATTTTCAAAACTTATCAACTTTTTGTTTCATAAATATATGAAATTTATGAATTTATAATTAATTTTTTATTAATTCATACTATTTAATGAATAAATTAATTTGTTATTAATAATAAATATATATAATAATAAATATAATATAATAATAAATATAATATAATAATAATAATAAATTTGTTATTTATATATAATTATATATCCATTGATATTTTAAATAAAAGTTGAGTTAATTAGCAAAAAAGCGAAAAAAAGATTTTGTCATAAAAAGTAAAAAAATAAAAGTTAAATAAATATGTATATGTAAACTGAGTGTATATTTTTTACTTCTAGAAAATAATGTTCGTTCTGAAACTATTTTTCGCGCAATATCGCTATTTCAATAATATAATGCACATAAATAATATACAGAATTATGACAAACAAAGAAGTACAAAAAGTACAAAAAATATAAAAAATTGACGTAGCGTTAGAGATAACACCCTCTCCCCCCACATCACACTTTGTGACGAATCTCTCCCCCTCCTATTCGAGTGACGTATTTGCCTGACTTCTAATAATCGTTTCTAATAATTGACGAGTAAGTGAACAAAACCTGATAAATCCATTTCAGTTAATTTTTAGATAAATCGACAAAAGTTGTATCTTTTTAATTAATAGGTATTAAAAAAATCCGATGTCGCATTTTTTGTCGAGATATGCACTTTTCTCTTTTATACTAAAGATAACAAAATAATATAATCGTTTTCTTCATTCTTATAAAAATAATATATTTAATTTATTTTTTTTTTATTTTCTTCATTTATTTTATATGCTTTTATTTATATATATTTATTTTATATTTATTTTATATCATTTTATTTTATATGCAATATTTTATATGCTCTCATTGCAGTGACTTTATTTTCCATTACATCTTTGAAATTTTCAAGAAGAAACGAATAATTTTCGTATATTATATTATTCTTTATCTCCTAGTATAACAGAAAAAAGTTTTAATCCAAGAAAATTTATTAAAATCCAAAAAAATGTATTTAAATCCAACAAAATGTTATTGAATTTAATTTCCATTTCGCTATTTTTTGTTGAAAATAATATACCTAAAGTAATTTCAATCGCAATTTGGAAAATCAGTGACAAGAGGGAAATAAATTCGATGCAATTTATCTAAATGAATGGAGTGTTTTCCCAATTGATTTTAGCAGCCGAATGGAGCGCTGTCTCTTGAGAATGATTCCCGCAATTTTTACACATTATTGGAACGAAGAAAAACGCACGAGAGACAAACATTGTTTATTTTATTTGTTTTATCTAGACTTTACCTCTAGAGTGGCGGAAAATGTATAAATATACAGTTAACAGGTTTAGTAGTTTAGTTGTAACTCAATCGTCACAAGGACACCATGCACTCGAAATATTTTCAAATTTTTATCTTTTTAATTACATGTACAAAATTCTCATTATCTGGAATTAATCGCAAATTCGATTCTAGTGAACTAGGTGAGTGTATTTAAAACCACAAAGATTCTTTACACTTTTACCTTACTTTTTTTTCTATCGATTATGCTAAAAAAAAATTGTTTTTCTATCGATTATGCGCAGAAAATATTTTTTTGCGCATTTAAACATTTAAACATTTAAAAAATGTTTTTAATATTTGAAAACGAAATCTTCTGATGGTTCTGTGCGCAATGTTTGTAGCAAAAATGATTAAGAAATCGCAAAAAAATATGGGAAGAAATATTTTTTGTGCATAAAAGAATATATTTTTGCGCATAAAAAATATACTTTAATATTTTAAAACAATATTTTATGATTTTATGATTTAATATTTATGATTTCTATGATTTTTCTTACAATTTTTTTGGTAGAAACGATTCAGAAACAAAACTTTATTTTTTATTTTTCATTTTTCATTTTCCATTCTTCATTTATATATTTCAAACTAAATTTCTGACAATATTAATAAGGCTATTTATATAATTTTTGCATTTTTAATTATGCTATTTATTATACGTTTTTACGTTTAACTAATTATTATTTTTATATAAATTTAGAAATAAAAAAAATTTTTAATCATTTTTGCTACAAACGTTGTACACTAGACGACCATGAAATGTTTAAATAAAGTAAAGCTAATTAACTTTAAGTAAATAAATACTTTTCTTGGACTATTTAACTAAAGTATAGCTATAGATTTTATTGCAACAATTTAAAACTTGAAAAAGTTGGAACAAAGGTGCAAATTCAGTAGAATTTTTAGACTCAAAAAATCTAGAAACAAACGCAGGGATTCAATCAACAATTTTATAGCACAACAACAATTTTATAATTTTTTTCCTTAAAAAGTATGTATTTTTCCAAAAAAATTTTGTCTAATGGAAATTTAAGTTATTGAATGAAATAATCGTATTCCTTACATCGAAACAAATTGATTGACATATGTATGTCAATTTGTAAAAATAAAACATAAAATAAAATATAAATAAAAAAATAAATAAAATAAAATTTCATGTATTATAAAAAATTCCACTTTTTGTATATTTTTCAAAATTTGAACAATTTGTTATCATTTTTGTGCATACGTGTTTCTGTCTTGTTTTACAAAGGACGCTGAAGTATATAATAAATGATAAGTATATAATAATAAGTATATAATAAATAAAATTATACTTCATATAAAATTATGATTAGTTTAATTTACTTTGTATTTAAAAGGGTTTTTACCCGTTAATTTGTGAATAAAATAAAATAAAGCAAGACAGAAATGACTATGTTCTGAAAAAATGGAAGAAAAATGCAGTTTAAATTGTAGATAGACGATTAAAAGCATTACAAAGAGTTGTTGATTTCATGGCTCACAGACCTGAACAAATAAATATAGATGCCACGTTTGGCTTGACTTTAGCCCAAGGTATGTATATGCATCAATTTTCTTCTTCAATCTACAAATCATAATGAACAAAAATTCCAGTTTTGTCATTTATTTATTTTATCATTCATTTTTCTATTATTTTTTTTACTATTATATTTATTATGTATTGACTATTATATATTCTATTATATTTTTCTACACAGTTGAAAATTTTATGTCCCAGGAGGTCCACTCAAAATTTGTGTTAATGTAACACATTTTTTATGTTAAATTAACCTAATCTTTGTGTTAAATTAACACAAATTTTGAGTGGACCTCCTGGGACATAAAATTTGTGTTAATTTAACACAAAATTTTCAACAGTGTATTATATATAATTTTTATTCATTTTCATTCGAGCTCAATTTTAGTACAAATCAGTCCAAACTGAATTTTAATTAGCTCAAGTTTGTAGTTGAAATTTTTGTTCATTTTTAGTCGAAATCTGTTGAATTTAAGGTCATAAATTTAAAATTTAATTTTTTAATAAATAATACATCATTGTTTTTAATAAGTAAAATAAATTAACTCGATATTACAATTTTTGTTTTCGACACTTTAAATTAGTCCAATATTTCATCTTTAAAAAATCCAAGTGATTTAAATCGTCTCAAAATTCCGGAAAATGAAGTTCAAGACAGAAAAAGGATAGGGAAAGTTAAAAAGAAAAATTTGTGATCACCCTGCAAACACTGCATTTTCTAGGAACAATTTGAATTTTAAAGAAATATGGAATTTTCACTTTTTCGCAAATTTCAAGGTGCTCCTGACAATTTTTTTTTATTTTTTGTTCATTCTCTTTCTCGCGGTCGATTCTGAATAAAGAAACACGAATTTGAATTTTCATTCCAAACACTATGCTTTCTTGGATCAATTTGAATTTTAAAAAATATTGATTTTTCATTCTTTTGCAAATTTCAGGATGAATAAGTAATTTTTCATACCAATTTTAAAAAAAATTGTTCTAAGTCAAAAAATACTAATTTTTAATAAAAAATGGTTGAAAAAATTTAAACAAAAAATGGTTAGCTTTTAGTAAAAATTAGATTTTTTTTGTATCAAGGTTTGTAGTCTTTTGTTAAAAATGAGTAAATCTCTACTTTTTCGATCTCTAAACGACTTTTCGCTGTTGAATTAGTAAATAATTACTAATTCGAGATTTAGAGAGTACCTACAGTTCAGTAATACATGTTTCTTAAAATTCTGTTCAGCTCAACTGATGGGCACATTATATCATCACAATGTACAGTTTTTAACACGGGAACAACAAAATAATTTGACAACACTTGTACAAATATGTGACGACCTGAGACGACATGTAAGAAAAACACTTGTCATCAAACAGGACGCTGTATTTTTAAGTAGGTAATTTAAAAAAAAAAGTCACAAAATTACTAATTTCAAAATTGCATTATATTAATTAATTGAATTAGTAAAGGAAGATACTATATTAAACACAAATATAAAGATACGACACTGAAAAAAATGTCTGGTTAGACCAGAAAGGAATATTAAATATGCCTTTACTATTTCTTTTGGTTAAATTAACTAGAATATTAGTTAAGTCAACCAGAATTTTGGTTAAGTCGGCTAGAATTTTGGTTAAGTCGGCTAAAATTTTATTTAAGTTAACCAGAATTCTAGTTAAAATCAGAAAAAATAGTAATATCATATTCAAGATTCCTTTCTGGTTAAGTTAACCAGACATTTCTTTCAGAGTATATATTCAGATTTAGAGTTAAGAGAATAATTTCATATTTAATTTGCCAGTTAACAAGTATTTGACCAAACCAGAGCGTTGGGTTTATCCGATTTTTTGGAAAAAGGGTTTTTTAGGACAAACTGTGCCAGGGAAAGAAAATTACACTTACGAAGAAGTGTCGAAATTGTTGCATCACGGCAGGCCTGCTGGAAGCGAAAGTGATAATTGTATTAAATACACATTGAAAGGAATTTCAAAAGGCAATTGTAAAATATCAAATGAATGCGAAATGATGCTTAATGAAGATGATGATCCCCGAGGATACAGCACCACACACAGACTTCTACTTGTTTTGATTTCAAAAAGAGTAAGACTTGCAAAAACATTTTATCAATACTGCTACAATGAAAGAAATGTTTAATTTATTTTTGAAACTATGATTTTTCATTCTTGAATACCAAATTACATCGCCGAGGGTGAAAAATCCATTTTAAGAGAATTAATTTTTACTCTAATTTGAGTGAAAAATTGCTATACAGTCAACTCTATGAATAGTGCCACTAAGAATAGTGCCACTATGAATAGTGCTATGAATATTGACACTATGAATAGTGCTATGAATAGTGCTATGAATAGTGTCATACAGAATTAGAACTTTTTTCTAGAATTTCTTTTCGAATTGGAATGAAAATTAATAAATGAACACTAAAGTGGTTTTTTATAACACTCACCAACTAAAAGTTGGTTTTTTTTAAAGTAGATTTTTTACTGCATATATGTCACAAAAACGCCATTTTAGCGTTCATTTGAATTGCGTAACTTGCACGACATTTTAAAAAGAATTTTTTTATTATTTTTAGTTCAACTGCAAGGAGTTAAATACAATTACTCACGACAAACTCATTTCGAGATATTGTTCATTAATTTTGCAAAATCTTGTTGACGTTAAGGATATTAAATCCGATGCTCCTATTAAAGACATAGTGTTGGAAGAAGGTAAAAGAATTTTTAATTTTGTAGTTAAAATCCCATTTTTAAAATTAAACTATTCTTTTTCAGTTCTTCTTTGTGGATTAGAGGGCTATACAGAATTTGTGAATGATTATTATTCCGAGCTAATCCTGAGTTGGCAAGAACCAGAGGGATGCTTTCAATCCTATCTTATGTAAATTCCAACACTTGCATTTTTAATTGTATTTTAATATTTTAATTTATTATTAATACAGTCAACTCTATGAATAGTGCCACTATGAATACTGCTATGCAGCATTTTGCTATACAGTCAACTTTATGAATAGTGCCACTATGAATAGTGCTATACAGCATTTTTCTATACAGTCAACTCTATGAATAGTGCTATACGGCATTTTGCTATACAGTCAACTCTATGAATAGTGCTATACGGCATTTTGCTATACAGTCAACTCTATGAATAGTGCTATATAGCATTTCACTATACAATTAACTCTATGAATAGTGCCACTTCTTGGAGTGAATATATGACGCAAAAATACTTCAAGCAGACTCGAAAGTGAGCTACTTATTATAGTTTCATCGACTTGCAAGTCTGCGGCACTATTCATAGATTCAACTGTATATGGACAAATTTTCATTAATCCACTTATTGAGAAAAATTATTGTAAAGCCTTTTAAAAAACTGACTTTTGTTTCTTGAAGCATCAATATTAATATTTTCTTTAATTTTTCAAGGAAAAATAAAACAAACGTACGAAGAAAAAGAAATTGGCATACAATCGATTTTGGGTGTGAAGATCATGTAACTGGACTTGGAGCAGCAACGATAGCACTTTTTGTTAGAGAATACATTGAAAACGCTATTTTCGACAACAAGAACTAATTATTTATGCATTAATAATTATTTATTATTATTATTGTTATTATTATTAATATTATTATTATTATTATACTTAATATTATTTAATTTATTATTATTATCATTATTATTATTTAATTTATTATTATTATTATTTATTATTATTATTTAT
>WNHD01005572.1:0-10064 GCA_011057455.1 Ganaspis sp. Gsp50 | reverse complement strand
CGCTTTTTCTGAGAGTTTAAGGGTTGAAAAACCAAGGGTTTCCCAACCTCTATGGGGTTGAACCTTTTTTTGTAATTAGTTGGGGTGCTAAACTGTAAGAAAATGCAAAAACTTTTTTGGTCAATTGATTTGGTGAAAATTGGTGAATTTTTTACTGATTTTTTCGCTTTTTCTGAGAGTTTAAGGGTTGAAAAACCAAGGGTTTCCCAACCTCTATGGGGTTGAACCTTTTTTTGTAATTAGTTGGGGTGCTGAACTAAAAGAAAATACAAAAACTTTTTGGGTCAATTGATTTGGTGAAAATTGGTGAATTTTTTTCTGATTTTTTCGATTTTTTTTAGAGTTTAAAGGTTGGAAATGAAGGGTTTCCCAACCTCTATGGGGTTGAGACTCTTTTTGAAATTAGTTGGGGTGTCGAACTGTAAGAAAATGCAAAAACTTTTTTGGTCAATTGATTTGGTGAAACTTGGTGAATTTTCTATTGGCTTTTTGGATTTTTTTGAGAGTTTAAGAGTTGAAAACGAAGGGTTTCCCAACCTCCATGGGGTTGAAACTTTTTTTGCAATCAGTTAGGGTGTCGAACTGTAAGCAAATGTAAAAAATTTTTTGGTCAATTGATTTGGTGAAAATTGGTGAATTTTTTTCTGATTTTTTTTATTTTTCTGTGAGTTTAAGGGTTGAATACGAAGGGTTTCCCAACCACAATGGGGTTGAAACTTTTTTTGTAGTTAGCTGGGGTGCTGAACTGTAAGAAAATACAAAAACATTTTTGGTCAATTGATTTGGTGAAAATTGGTGAATTTTCTATTGACTTTTTGGATTTTTTTGAGAGTTGAAGAGTTTTTTTTTTATTTTAATGACAAATTAATGCCTAATGGATTAATTCTGTATATTTTAGTTGTGTGGGAAGCATTTTGATCGTGAATATTTTATTTTAAAATTAATTTTTTTTTTGTTGCGCCAACGTTGTGGACTTCAACTACATTACATGCACTGGCCCAAGAGCACCGTTCAACTGAGCTCTAAAATCTTTTGCATTAAATTTATATCCAGACTCGTTCATTAAATTTTCAATTTTATCAATGGCTTTTCTCTTTAGATTGTCTCGTCCTTGGTTACATCGTGTTTTTATGGCTTGATTGAATAGTAGATTATCGTCAACATCCTTCACTGTATGAAGTCCGGTACGAAGGGCCTCTCTACCAACAGCACGTGCACCCCTGGTTAGTAGTGGTAATACACGACGGAAAAGGCCACCAAGAAAACTACCAATCCCATGACCTCATTGATATGGTGATCCTCCGTAAATCTTTGAAATTCCCCCTCCTCCCGCCTGAATGGTATAATAATCGATATATCGACTCATTTTGGTTTAATTGATTTTCCTCAAGTGTAGCGTCACCGTCGACGTACTATACTCAAATGGTATTGGAAGGCCAATATGATCTCTTATATCAATTTCTAGTGTGCGAAGTTGCTTACGAATAAAAGGTATATAATTTGGCGCTGATAACTGCGTCACATGGGTGGAGCCAAAGGAATAGTTCCGAGTTTCGACAGGTATAATACGTAAAAGGGGTGTTTGAACGTCGCCAGTTATTCGAGGCTCACAAATATCACAATAGATAAACATCTTTTCAGGTAGCCCTCGTACCAAGCTGGCAGGGTACTTACTATTGTACGAGATAGCTGGTAAAATTTGTTCTGGTCTATAGTCTATAGAAGTTACTTTTACGTGTTCTACTATTTTTGCATTTCCGTTTATAATGTCGACGAGATCTTCTACCTTCTTGTATACACCAGGTTTGAAAAGACCAACCATTGGTTTATACCACCTTCCATTCAGTACACCCATTAAATCAAACTCTTTTCTAATGAAATTGTCATTAATTTCATCAAACTCTATTACTTTTGAATAAAAAGGTAGTTTATATTTTTCTAGTGTATTAACCCCTTCTATACAAAACTCTTTACTGGATTTATTGTAATTCACTGTAGAAGCATTTTTATCGATTGCAAGGGTCATTACTGCAATACGGTTTTCAACTTTTTCTAAAGTTTCGTCTCTAATGTGTAGAAATGTGCGAGGAATTTGACCCCTGTAAGACCAACAACCCAACGTCAATTTAACCGAATTTGATGAGGTAATTGTGTAGTAAAACCTGATGTGGTATTATGTGGAAAATATTTTATACTACTATTACTCGGTAGAATTAAATAAAATTCCTAACCTCCATTGTGACTTTATTTTAATTGCTTTAAATCGATAGCTGGAATCCAAGAATTAAATTTTTTAGGATAACCCTTCTATTTAACAAAAAACTGCTTTTTAGTACCTTTTCCTTTACTTTAAATTATTTTTTCAACAATGAATTCTCTTTCACCAAGAGGTTGTCTCTCTTAACAAGTGGTAGCTCACGTTCATAAAAATGTTCTTCAATAATTTTACCAGACAAATTCTTCAATTCGTAGACAACAGGTGAATGATTGCGCTCGTTAAACACACGTTTTATTCCAAATATTTCTTCAGTCCATCCAACTTCATATCCTTTCTCGAAGACGCCTCTCTCTCTACTGATTCTCACATAGTCGCCAGCCTTATATTTAGCTTTTTTCCTACCGTGTAATGTCTTTTTATCATATTTTTCAACAATATTTAGGTGCCCCGTTCTCGCATTTTCTAAAGTTACTGCTGATGGTCACATTCTCGTGGCTGAATGTTTAGTATTATTGTACGCGCTAACAATTTGCTGCAAAACGTCCACGTAGCGATGGGTATTGAGATGTGTAAAATACCGCCACATACGCTCTTTCAGAGTTCGATTAAACCATTTAACAACAGCGGCTTTATGAGTTGGATCTCAAACTGCGCGAAATCTTATGTCATTTTTCGATAAAAGTTGCTCAAACTCTTTAGCTAAAAACCCTTTTCCATTATCACTTTGCACACAAACAGGTGTTCTCTTGCCAGCGAGTATACGTTTAAAAGCATTCTTCACCTCATATCCAGATTTACTTTTAAGAGGTTCCACCCAACATATTTACTCAACACATCAATTACAACAAGGAGATGTAAATATCCGTCATTGTAATCTTTTAAACTTTTTAAATCGACCAAATTAATCTCCCAAAGATCATCAATATTTGTTACATTATAAAATGCACGCTGAAATTAACGTTTAGTTAGTATATGGAAGTTGTAAGCATCTTGACTTTTTAACCAGTTCACAACCGTTTTTCTAGATACTTTACCGCGCACTGTGATTATCAATTTTTTAATACCAGAATATGACGCCTCATGCGAGGGATCATAATATATTTTTTCTAGTATTTTCATGATTTTAGGTATAAAAGAACCATTTACTCTTCTTTTCTTCTTCACGTTTTTCTCGTATACTATTTCTGCTTCTACTTCTTGCACGAGTGTGGTAAGTTTATAATCTCTCAACAGCTGTAAATTACTACTGCTACCTGTCTCATCATTGGGAGAGCCTTTGTCCTCAGTCAATAATGATTCTTGGCAATAGGCTTCTGAGTAGACTCTGCCTGGGTTCTTGATTTTAAAGGCGATGCAATTGTATTTTTCTTTCAATATTCCTTATTTGACACAAGCTCACGAGAAACACCAACATCCTGTAGAAAAGAAGCAAACTGCTGTCTTCCCACAGAATTAAAGCTTTTCCTTTGTCTTAACGCATTGTTTAATAAGTCAATAATATTACTGTTTTTTATACATTCACCATTAATAGTAACATTACCCCATGAATCCCATTTAATACGATTGCGTAAATTATCTTTTACAATTCTTTGTAATAATGCTGCTCCTTTTAGTTTAAAAGTTTTTGGTTCAGTTGCTAAAATATGTTGTTGCTGTTGTTGTATTTTTTCAATGTGCTCACTAGGAACTAAAACCAGTTTTCTCGTGTGTTCCGCAATTGAGTTTATCATGTGAATAGACCCGACAAAATATTACCTACAATAGGTGCAAGTAAAAGAGGTAAAAATCCCCCACCTTTTTGAACTATAAAACGTTTTTTCTGTTTCCAACTACCATTAGAATCTGTTAATTTTCGTAAATTTTTTCCGTGTTTTTTTTTCAATTTATGTTTCTGAGCTGGTTTCAATGGAATATTTGCAGCTAAAATATTTAACGCACATTCACAAATACATTTAATGAGTTTAGGACTAGCTGTTGACAAAATCGCACGTCTTTGGCTAGTATCAAGTTAGTATAATGCGTTTAAATCGGCAGTATTTTTCACACCAATACATCTGCACACGCTTGCTGCCATTATAATCTTACGACTGGTACTTCCTCGTTAGTGGTACTTCTTTTTATACTTTTTAACGGTAAATAGACATATGAAAGCTTGTCGGTTGGGGAAATATGCGTTCTAAAACGACAATTGTCAGGGGTAGATTGCTTAGGATCAAGTAGAAAATAACCGTAAGGTGTTGATGCCGCTTCGTGTTAAGCCTCTGTAAGAAGCATGAATTTTCAGGACAAATTTGACTAAATTTGTAATGTTTTAAAAATATTAATATTTGATTAATTTACAGCACAATATTCTGCGGATTTCTCGCCGACTTCCTCACAAAATGAATATGAACAACAAGAAGAAGAAGAAGAAGAAGAAGAACAACAACAACAACAACAACAACAACAACAACAACAACAATATTCGCAGTGGGAGGCAGAGGAGGAAGATGAGGAACAGTTGACCGAGGAAGAGAAAACCGAGTTGTGCAGAAGAAGGCGATTCGTTGGTGGTGTCGAATTTGCGCGTGGTGATTTAAAACGGAAATTTAGTGGTCGGGAAAGTGGATTAAACCACCATACGAAAATTCGCAAAGAAAATTTCGAAAAAACCGTGCGGAAAAATAACATAGTGACCCCTTATTGGAATATCGTTTTAAATAACCTGGAGCGTCCAATAAAGCCAGAGTCTTTTAACTTTGAGTATAACAGCCAGCTTTCATCGAATGGTTAGTAAAAATAAATATATATATATGTATTAGCTCGTAAAGGTTTTTACTTAATTTTAAATTGAAATTTTGACATGTGTTTAAATCTATAGAAAACGTCTCCACGCAAGTGGGACGCGGTGTTGAATCGCAAAGCAGCCCTAGACTTTACTCACCTCATAGGGTTGAAAATATCAGGGGTAGTGATAAATTTACCATTTTTAAAACGCGTAAATGTTTTATTCCGCGGTTTAAACTTCACGGTAGCGAGCATAAAATTAAATTTAACTCTCCCAATCAAGATAAATTCAACCCGGTAGAGTGGATAGAATCAGCGCTCCAGGACTTTTTCAAACACATAACTGGTCTGTATTCGCCTTTAGATTTTATCGGAATGAAATTTTATTTCGATAACTTATTAAAAGGCGGTGGATGGATGTCATTCAGACATGTAAAAGTTGTGTGTTTGAGAATTTCTGGGAAATGTTTTCTTCCATTGTTCAAAGCGCTGGCGGGTTTAAACTGGATGATAGCTTTATAATAACCATCCAATGTTCGGAAAACTTGAACAGTAAAGGATTAGATGAACAGGGTGCAAACACAATAAACGAGAGATGGATATTAAAAATAAACAATAAAGATAATATGTGTTTCCTAGGGCTATCGTTAGCGGTAAAATTCACGCAATTCGCGGTCAAGTTCGCGAGGGAGCATTACATAAGCAATGGATGCATGTCCGTAAAGATGTCGGAAAACTTCAGACAAATTTAGAACGTGAATTACTCCAAAATCCAGGTGTAACAATTCCTGCTGAAGGTTGCGGTATCGAGGAATTAAAACAACTCCAGGACTATCTTATTTGTGAAGGTGTACTCCTCTTAGTTTTTGATAGAAGAGAATTTGGTCGTGGTGTAGAACCACCTGTTTTCTATGGAAACATTTTTTTCATCGAAAGAGGTATTTTACCGCAATACACTGTTCATTTAATGTTTTACAGAAGCACGCGTCATTACAACACAATTTTAAACATAATAGGTGCATTAGTAGGTAGAGCATTTTGCACTCCATGCAATAAAAGTTACTGGAGAAAGACAGAGCACAGATGCTCTCAAAAATGCAGTGTCTGTCTAAAAAACAACCACCTTGTTCAGAATTATGTGGTAATAACAGTCAAAATAGGTCAGGTAAATGCAACACGTGTCTACGTTACTTTTTTGGCTACTCATGCTAGAATCGTCATTTAAACGCAAATTCTTTCTCATCCGGCAAAACCATCTGAGATGTGTTGAGAATTTGTGTCTCGTGTTAACGTCTAGTAAATTTTATCAGAACTAAAGTGCACAATTGTTTACTGTATTTCTGAAAAATCTGTAAATGTGGTCGTGAGCGTATAATCACGATTGCTATATGCGCGTTGAAAAAGATCACGAGTTGAATCGTATTAATCAGGATAGAAAAAATGAAAAACCGGTTATTTTTATTTTTTATGATATCGAGACTAGGCAAAATGACAAAGTGAAAGGGACGGAAACTGTTAATGTGCATGAACCTACCCTTTGTATTGCGCAACAAGTTTGTACTTTCTGTCTAAAAATCAAGACATAACACAGCGTTGCGAGCACTGCGGGGTGCGTGAGTACATCTTTGACAAAGAGGATCTCGTTCGTGACTTTGTCGATTTTGTCCTACGGCCTATTGGAAAATTCAAAAAAATTATTTTTATTGCGCATAACGCTAAAGGTTATGACGCTCAATTTATACTCTCTCACCTTGCTAATCATGGAAGTGCTAATGGTAGAGACCCCGAGCTTATGCAGTCAGGGCCAAACATTATTTCTATGAAATTAGGGCACAAAACTTTTATAGATAGTTTAAATTATTTTCACCTACCTCTCTCAGCCTTGCCATCCGCATTTGGATTGCAGGGTATAGGTGACAACAAGGATACATTTCCACACTTATTTTACACACCAGACTATAAAACTTATACTGGTGCATTACCAGATAAGAAATACTATTCACCTGATCCAATGAACGAAAAGGTACGAATAGAATTTCTGAAATGGTATACAGAGAAAAGTTCTGACGCTAATTATAAGTTTAATTTCTGGGAGGATTTAGTCTCATATTGTAGAAATGATGTGGACATCTTAAAATGTGCTTGTTTAGCATTTCGCAGGATTTTCCTTCAATACGGAAGTGTTTGCCCTTTTACCGACTGCCCAACTATAGCCTCTGCTTGTAATAAATTTTTTAGAAGGCATTGCTTAACGGAAAATTCTATAGGAATTATGCCAAGAGGGGGCTATAGATGGTGCGATAACCAGTAACGTATTGCAATAGCATGGTTTTTGTCACTTGAACGTAAGCAAGAGATTACCATTGCTCATGCTAGTCGATCCAGAGAATACAGACTTGTCGAATGAATCGCGGTTGATGGTTATTATGAAAATGCTGATAAAACTATCCGTAGGGTTTATCAGTTTTACGGATGTTACTGGCATGGATGCCCTAAATCTTTTAATATTAATCGTGATCGACAACTGACTACCTCTGACACGACTATGGATGACCGGTACATTCAGACGTGTGCGTCAACTGAAAAAATATCTCGTTATGTATGTATGTTCTTTATACCCTCTTATTTATAAACCGGGAAATTTCCTACTGGTCACCCTAAATTGTACATTGGGTCTGAAAAATGTAGTTCATTAACAGGTGACAATAATGATCTCACCAATGTTGAGGGTTTAGTGTTTTTTAGAGTATTGCCTCCTCATAATTTTTATCATCCTCTTCTGCCTGTTCGTCAACATGGAAAACTCATGTTCCCTCTTTGCCGCACATGTTATGATACTCTTGAGCAGGGTGAATGCACCCATGAAGAGGAATCGCAAAGAGTGATAGAGAGAACATGGGTTCCAGATGAAATGAAGGAAGCAGTAAAACTTGATTACAATATTGTTGAAATTTACGAAATTTGGCAGTATATAGTAACACAATACGATCCTATCACTCGCAAAGATTGTCTATTCGTAACTTACATTAATAAGTTTTAAAGATCAAACAAGAGGTGGATGATTGGCCATCGTATTGCACGGAAAGGGCTTCGAAACTTGAATATTTAAAGCGTTACGAACAGGCAGAAGGGGTTATATTGGATCCTAACAACATTAAAAAAAATCCAGGTTTACGAACTGTTGCAAAACTCTGTTTTAACTCTTTCTGGGGTAAATTTGGCCAACGTGATAATTTACCGCAAACGACAATTGTACAGGAGCGCGCTAAATTTTTAGATATGTTGTCAAATCCCGATATCAAGGTCAATGACGTCATATCTGTAAACGAAGAGACACTATATGTTTGCTGGCAGTACAAGAAAGAAGCATGTAATCCCTCGAAAAATACTAATGTCGTTATTGCGGCTTACACGACTGCTCAAGCACGTTTAAAATTGTATCAATATCTTACTAAACTCGGTAGAAGGGTATTGTATTACGATACGGACTCGTGCATTTATGTAACCCGCAATACACAGGTGGAATACAAGCCTCCTGTTGGATCACGTTTGGGAGATTTGACGGACGAATTTAAAAAAGACTATGGAGTAGGTAGTTTTTTTCAAACATTCGTTTCTCGTGGTCCAAATTTTTTTTTTTACAAAGTTAAGGCAGCTGATGCTACCGAGCCAACGGTTTGCAAGGTGAAGGATATTACGCTTAACTTTAAAAATTCAAGTCACATTAATTTTGATTCAATTCGTGATCTCATCACATTGGATGGAGATCCAATAACCGTAAAACCTCGGGTAATTTGAAAAACTAGATTACATGTCGTAGAAAAGAAAATTATGATTCTCTACCCTGCGGTTACAAAAGTTCAATTTTGAAGAAGTAATATTTATTTAATTTATTTTATAGTTATTTATTATTTATATATGTATTAAGTTATAACCAAAGATTCTGATTGTATATTTGTATTCGTAATATTTTATTTAATTTGTTAGTCCTGGTAATTTTTAAAACAACTCCTGATAATTTTTTAACTACAAGGCGTTTTTTCATTGGAAGCGTTATGTATGTATGATTTTAAACAGTAACACACACACACACACACACAATATTTTTGTTCAACTCTAATGTTTCATACTTTTTTGTTTACAGACTGGTTTACTCTCCCACCTCCCCTAAGCTTTTTGACAATGAGGACGACATCGTTAATCAGAATGAGGAAGAAGTTGTACTGTCGGACGCTACAACGCATTCGCCATCAGTGGTAATTTTACCAACCCCGTTGTTTTTCGAGGAAGAACACTTTGTAGTTCCTGAAGAACCGACTTCCAATCTTTGACGCTGATTTTGAGGATGACTTCTAAAGTCAACTTTACAATCGGTATCAAGGATTGGGATTTTTGGTTCTGAATATTGTTTTTAGATAATTTAAAGTACTCTTAAAATTTAAATGTTAGTATTTTGATAATTTGCTTGTGTGTGTATGTGTGTGAGAGACAGAGAGTATGTCTGCGTGTTTGTAAGTTAATTTGTAAATATGTTTATAAATTTAAAAGAAAAAACCCTTAACGGCCACACCTCAGCCAGGCCACATTGCGGCCACACGGGGTAACTTGTACAACATAGTTGTACAAGACATATGGGTATTTTAAGACTTCTATCCGATTGTTTCAAGTTTGTTGAAGTGTTTCTTAACTTTTTTTAATGATTTTCATAGATCAATTTATAAAAGACGTTCTAAAAACTTGTCATATACGTAAAAATTCAGCAAAAATGGCTTTTATCAGATGGAACTTCATTACTCTCTTATTTTTTAATATTTTTGGCTAAAATTTTAGGATTGTTTGCACAACATATATCCTTACGATAAAAAAATAACAGTCTCCGCTGATCATTCAAAAAATTTATTTATCTTGCAAAATTACTGGAGGAAAAAATGGAAAAAATTACAAATCATAAAATGTTCTTTTTTTGAGTTTTGTTATTTGCTCATTCGAAATAAAAAGTATACTATGCCCGTAGACACGTATACATTTTCAGGTGGTTTTCACAATGCAACATAAACGGGTAAACGTGTACGAATACGGG
>WNHD01005571.1:0-10066 GCA_011057455.1 Ganaspis sp. Gsp50 | reverse complement strand
TTCTTCTACAGCTTCTGTCTTCTACAGCGTCTTTCTTCTATAGCTTCTATTTTCTATAGCTATCTTCTACACCTTCTGTCTTCTATATCTTCTTTCTTCTATAGCTTCTATTTTCTATAGCTATCTTCTACACCTTCTGTCTTCTACAGCTTCTATCTTCTACAGCGTCTTTCTTCTATAGCTTCTATTTTATATAGCTATCTTCTACACCTTCTGTCTTCTACAGCTTCTGTTTTCTATAGCTTCTTTCTTTTACACCTTCTGTCTTCTACAGCTTCTTTCTTCTACACCTTCTGTCTTCTATAGCTTCTTTCTTCTATAGCTTCTATTTTCTATAGCTTCTATTTTCTATAGCTTCTATTTTCTATAGCTATCTTCTACACCTTCTGTCTTCTATAGCTTCTGTCTTCTATAGCTTCTTTCTTCTACAGCTTCTATTTTCTATATCTATCTTCTACACCTTCTGTCTTCTATAGCTTCTATTTTCTATAGCTATCATCTACACCTTCTGTCTTCTATAGCTTCTTTCTTCTATACACTACCAAAAAATGTGTCTTATTTTGAGCAAAAACGTCTTAATTTAAGACATATTTGGTGAGTAATACACAAAAAATGTCTTCATTTAAGACATTTTTGACCAAACAAGGCACTTTTGTCCCACTTTTAAGACACCATTTTTTGCAGTGTAGCTTCTATTTTCTATAGCTATCTTTTACACCTTCTTTCTTCTGCAGCTTCTGTCTTCTACAGCTTCTTTCTTCTATAGCTTCTTTTTTCTATAGTTATCTACTACACCTTCTGTCTTCTACAGCTTCTTTCTTCTATAGCTTCTTTTTTCTATATCTATCTTCAACACCTTCTAACTTCTATACCTTGCTGCCATTAATTTGTAACTTTTCAAGTTACTCGAAGGTTGCGAGCGTGCAGTCACTAATTTGTCCATTTTGGAGTAAATTACAAGCTGAAAGGAGAAACGCAGTGCTTGAGACACCGGGGGATGAATGTGACATTTCTTAAGGATGGAAAGACAGGACCAAGTGTAAGGAAGCTGAGATGCTTCAAGTCGGCGAATAGAAGTAAATGAGGTATTTGGGGAAGGGATACGGAATTGTTAGGGCAGAGGATGAATTCCCTGAATAAGAGTGAGAAAGAGGGATCGAGTAGGGGGAGTTGGGTGATGGGTGTCCGCGAGTTCAGCGCACGGCATGAGGTTTGTTCGCCGGTTCGTCGAATCGTCAGTGAGTGCCGCGACTCCTTCGCGCCGTGTCCTGCGTCCTTGTCGTGAACCCATAAAACGTGCTTGCACGGTGAAATCGTGGAAAGGATCAATCACCACGTGTGTTACTCTCGTCACTCCAGAAACAGTTTAACTTTTTTTTTCTTGTTGTCATCACAACTTCTCGTGCATGCCTCCACCGTAAACTCCATCACTCCCAAAGTGCCTGCCAGGCGCCTCGATTTTTCGTGGTACGTACCTTCAAGTGTTTTTATGTTTTATTGCTTCCTTTTTCACCCCAAAAAAAAGTGTAAAGTGTGCGAGTGCAAAACCGCAAGCTTCTGGCACATTGGACGTATCTTCCGCAGGAATAAAATAAATCCTCTTTTCTTAAGAATAAATAAATGCCAAGGATATCATTTATTTTATCCGAGTTGGGGATTAAGAAAAAAATTTGCAGATGGTTTAGGAAAATTGTAATGATTTTTAAATACTTAAATTGATTTTGTATAATACGGTATTAGAAGGATTTTTTGCCAATTTGGTGAATAGGTTTTTATTTAATAAAGAATTTAATGCGTAGGGTTTTAAACGTTAGATAAAAAAATAAATAGGTCAATAAATTTTTGTTTAAAATTTTGGATGGGTTGGCTGTTACAAAAATATTTTTTTTAATGAAACAAAAAAATATTTAAATTATTTTTAAATCTTTAAAGATAATTTAAATTATTTTTGAATCTTTAAAAATAATTTATATTATTTTTGAATCTTTAAAAATAATTTATATTATTTTTGAATCTTTAAAGATAATTTACATTATTTTTAAATCCCCCAATAGCACCTAAACTTGTGTCAACATTGCCAACCTTTCCTCAAGTTTCTAAACTTGCAGAAAATCTGCTGAAAGTTGACGAAACTTGAGGAAAGGTTGGCAATGTTGATACAAGTTTAGGTGCTTGATCGTTTAACAAATGAATAACTAAAAACGTTAAAAAGTTTGTAACAACAATATGAATATATTGTTTATAACTTTAGTTTTATAAAACTAACGATTACATATTATGATAATTGATAATTATGAACTTTATAATATTATGATACTATGAATGAAGATGATTCAATTTTTAACAAAAAAATGTGTGAAGAAGTACTACAATATATTAAAACTATTATTTGTTAAACAAAATGTAATAAAACAAAATCAGCAACAAAATGTATCTATTAAAAAATTTTCTAATTAAGAACAATGTCTATCTTGAATTTTGCATAGTGATTTAACTTAATTCCCAATTCTGAAGTAGTTTGAGCAGTGAAGGAACTTTGAAAGAATGTCCTAGACATTTATGGAATTTTTAACTAAAATCGAACTTCTCATTAGAATCTTTAATTACAAAAGTTTTATAATAAATCTTGCATATTATAATATTTGACACATATATCACTATTGTTGAAATTATGTTTTCTTTCCTTTCTTATTATTCTTTTATTATTGTAGTTTTATTATCATTTTATTTTTATTCTATTATTATTATTATTGTTATTATTATTGTTATTATTATTGTTATTATTATTATTGTTATTATTTATTGTTTTGTTATTATTTTATTATTAATACTTTCTTGTTTTGTTATTATATTATCATTAATAATTTCTTCTTTTGTTAATATTTTATTATTATTATTTTCTTGTTCCATTGTTATTTTATTATTAATTTATTATTGTTTTATCATTTATTATTGTTTTATCATTTTTTATTGTTTCATCATTTATTACTGTTTCATTATTTATTATTATCCTATTGTTATTTCATTATTATTCTCGCTGTCTATCAATCGATTAATTCACACACATGAAAACTTGCCTTCTATTGTAGAAAAACAAGCAAATTTTTGAGATCCCAAATTTTGTGATATTTTAATTTTCAAGGCGTGAAATAAATTTTCTAAGCCGAACATGTAGGGGTAGGAAGTAAAAACTTTCTTTTATATAAAACGCATTATATTTCACAGTCGATTGTACATTGAGCTAATTTAAATAATTGCAGTCAGAGTAATAACCTAATTTCCCTTGGAATTTCATTTTATTTCCAAGCACTTTAATTTTCCCCTTTTCGTCATACACAGAGAAAAGTAATTAAAATTTATTTTTTATAACTTATTCATATCTGAAGTTGCAAATAGCTCCGGGTTTTCCGTGCAAATAACTTTTTGATGCACAATTTCAATAAAACTGTTTCAACCTGAAAAGCAAAGATCATTCGTTTTTTTTGTTGCAATATAGAGAAAATACAAAAATTCGCAAAAAGAATGGAAAATTTATGCAATCGAGAGATTTGAAACTCTTGTATTTTGATATAATTCAGTTCATTATACTTTATGAAGCATTGTAATATTAATCAAAAACGCTTTCTGTTTTTCTTAATTACTTAAAGTATCTTCCTAACAAGTGAAAGTCAGAGCAAATCAGATAACAAGGGGACTTTTTTGGAGTTGAAGATCCATTGAAATATTATGCTAGACATATAACTCTTAATAAATCTCTTCTTCTTACACACATTTTTTACCTAACTTTTACAGTCTGATAATTATCTCAAATTTTTGTTGAAAACCACTTACGTTGCAGAAATAGTCAAAAATAAGTGTAAAATAACACGTAACAATCTAAACATTAAACAATTATCTAATTTCACGAAGATGTGTAGTAAACGGAAATACAAGATAAATTTAAAATTGCTAAAACATTCCGTAAATTGAAAAAGCCAGTATTTTTTTCTGCTGTATTCCCCACAGATTGCGTGGAAAATGAATTCAGAGTGAAATAAATATTTTACTAATAAAACAATTGAAAACAAAATAAACAATGCTTCCCTATGAGGAAGCAAAATAAATAATTAGTTTCTTTTGAATGATTTGGAAACATTTGTATAAACTCTCCGGAGGAAGGGAAAGGGATCCAAAGGGAATAATTGTAAACAGCAAAGAGAATCATTTCAAATAGGAATGCAAATGACGTGTAATTATATTCTTTTAAATTTAGTTGTAATGGAGTTTTTCGTGGATCCGTGTCTAATTGTCTATGCAAGAACGAATAGTATGGGAGTTCTATACGAAGGTGGTTTGATAAATACTCTTTGGGTCAATGAGTTAAAAAACTTCCATTTACTCAAGTTAGGAAGTCCAGAACACGCGTTTTCCTCAATTGAATTATATTAGTTAAATTACATTAGTTAATTTATATTACTTACATATAGTCCAGGCACTTTCAATCTCCAACTTTTAATTACTTATGATTATCTTAAAAAATTGGGTCCGTTTATTTTATTTTTCATTCTATTTTATTTCTTTTATTTTGATTTTGATTTGATTTTGGTTTTATTTGATTTTATTTTGATTTGATTTTGATTTGATTTTGATTCAATTTTGATTTGATTTTATCGAAAATAAAATCGAATCCAAGTGTCATGAAACAAACTGCGTTTTCTTTAATTTTGATTTTAAGTTTCGATTTAGAATGTAAATGATGAAAATGAAAATGAAAAGATAATGAAAAGTTGAGGGGGATTAATGTATTTTTTAATTGCAAGTAGAAAAATGTGGCAAATGGGTATAATTCGAGTTACAATGGCTTTAAAACAGTCGGAGATTTGGGAAAACAACTGATTGTGCGGCAATATCCTCATCCTGACTGAAACCAAGAGCTTATAAAGCAAGCGCAACACAACATGATTATTATGTGATTATAATATATTGTTTCAGCATTCCCTTGCACGAGATAGTCTTGAACTTTCCTGCCAAGAATATAAGCTACTTGTGCATATTTATGAATTAAATTATAATGAGCTTGACTCATCTCAAAGGATCGAGATAATGAAGATGCTGTGAAAAACAATACAATGCTGTTAATTTTTATAAGTACAAGAGCCGCAATAATACTCTAGCAATAAAAAAAGGTTTTTTTTAATATTTTTTATCTTTTTTTTAAACTTTTTTTAACTTTTCAACTTTTTTAACGTTTTTTTTAACTTTTTTAACGTTTTTTTAACTTTTTTAACTTTTTTAACGTTTTTAAATTTTTTAACTTTTTTAACTTTTTTAACAAAAGTTACAACTCGCATAAAACAAACTTATATATGACAGTAAAAATTTGTCAAATTATAATTTTTTAGAGAAAAATGCTCTATAGCAAATGCTGTATAAGAAAATGCTCTATAAGAAATGTCTATCGATTAATTTACATAGTTTGATATAAATAATTTGAAAATTGAGATAAAAGCGTTGTTAAAATTGCTGTCGAATATAATATCTTCAATTCAATATTTAGATTTCGATACAATTGAAAATGTGGAATAATTTTATACGCTTGAATGTTTAATTAAAGGTTGAATGATTGAAACCCGTTCGACTGAATTTTTAAATAAAATTGATATGATTGAAACTTGACGTGAATTGAAGATTCGTTAAAATTTTATTAACTGGTAACGTTATACTGTTCGACAATAATCCGAAACGCAAAAAAATTTTCATCCAGTAAAACTAGAGAGTTTTTCGCGTTTTGAGAAATACTTCAAACTGACCACGAATACAATCCCGTATAACTTTTGCACAAAAAGGGAATCGGCATATATTATATGTATAAAACATTTTTCTTTTGTGTATTGAAATAGAACATTTTCCTCTCCAAGAAGGAAGATATCCTTTGCATTCCCTGCTTTGCATGGAAAGTGGTTTCTTGCTTTTTACAGCAAAGGTGAATTGTACAATTAATTTTGAGAAAAATGATACCTTTGTGAGATTTATTATAGAAAAGTTTTTCTATTGCGGGTATTAATCATTTTTTTTATTATTTTATTGTTATTATTTTATTATTATTATTTTATTGTTATTATTTTATTGTTATTATTATTACTATTATTATTATTATTATTATTATTATCATTATTATTATTATTATTATTATTATTATCATTATTATTATTATTATTATTATTATTATTATTATGCGGTGGTTTGTTCTCAGAGTGCTCTGCTTATTATTATTACATATTATTATTACATTCTCATAAATAATGAGAAGGTATTAATTATTATTAACGATTGTTCTGTATAGTTACGCTAAAAGATGCTACACATACATTCTTTTTTGAAGTGGGTATCGCAAATTCAAAAAAGATTATTATGCCCATTAGTATGTCAAAGAGTAAAAGCCAATTTGTCGCTTGTCGTGAAAACTCGAGATCTTCTCTTCAATATTATCTATCAAGCATCACTTTATCAGGATTCCGTGACGATGCAGGATTCGAAATCAAATTGAAGCATCTTGTGCAGAATTCTGTTAGCTTTTAGAGGCTGCATATGATAGGGTAAATCAGTGCCATACATTGGAGAGAAAAATTCAAAGAATTGTAGAAAGAACCTTATGCAACTTGTTACAAAGATAGATACTTCCTTTTTTTTCTTCTAGACACGAACAGCAGATTGTGGAAATAATAAAGTTATTTCATGCATTCTCTCGTTGACAATGACGTCAAATTTCACACGCTTCGTGTCATAATTATGAATTTTTCTTGGTCGCGATCAGATTCTGGAATACTAGAAATGAAATTGCGAAAAAACATAAAGAGCTAAAATGTTGATCGTACGACATAATGTGGTAACAAATTTTAATTTGTCAATAAATTTTATAGTTTAGCCCAATTTTTGTTCCACTCTAATTTCTATTTGACTGCAAATTTTAATTTGGCTTCAATTTCAATTTGGTGAAATTTTAATTTGACTGCAATTTTAGTTTGGAAGTAAATTATAATTTGGCTCCAATTTTAGTTTGGCAGCAAATTATAATTTGGTTCCAATTTACTTTGGCAGCAAATTATAATTTGGTTCCAATTTACTTTGGCAGCAAATTATAATTTAGTTCCAATTTTATTTTGGCAGCAAATTATAATTTGGCACCAATTTTAGTTTGGTATCCAATTTTAATTTGGCTCTGATCTTAATTTGTTAGCAAATCACTGTGCTGTTTAATATAATCACAGGGCTCTATAATAATCACTGTGCTATATAACATAATCACTGTGCTATATAATATAATCACTGTGCTATATAATATAATCACTGTGTTATATAGAATAATCACAATAATATATAGTCTAATCACAGTTTTAGATATTACAACAACAATGCCATAAAGCATAACGACAGTACACTATACTTTGATAATAATAGACAGTTACAATTTAAAAGTACAATAACTTTTTAAACAGGTGTGTAATTCCTATAATAATGGACGACTTCCGTGTGTCTATTTTAAACTAACTACAACAATTCTCCCAGTTTATATAGTCTATCCTATAATTTATATTTTTGTTTTTCTTTAAAAGACACAAAAGTTAAAAGGAGCATTCAAATGAGTTGCAACTGAAAATCGATTGATAGAAAAGCAAAAAATTATTCACAAGTTTCTTTTCATGTTTCTTTTAACATTCTGATTCAAAACTTCAAACTTTTAATAAGCCTTTAATAACTTCTTTTAATAAGTCTTTGAAAACTTATTTTAATAAGTCTTTGAAAACGTCTTTTAATAAGTCTTTAGAACTTCTTTTAATAAGTCTTTAAAAACTTCTTTTAATAAGTCTTTAAAAATTCTATTAATAAGTCTTTAATATAACTATATATCTTCTTTTAATAAGTCTTTACTAACTTCTTTTAATAAGTTTCTAAAAACTTCTTTAAATAAGTATCTAATAACTCCTTTTTTCAAGTCTTTAATAACTTCCTTTTAATAAGACATTTCTTCAAAAATAAAAAATTCTCGTATGTACACTTCTTAGTGATTCGCGAAGAATTTCTCTTTGAATTTCTTTTCAATATTCCACAGATTGTTACCCATTCAATTCTCTGTCAGACTTCGAAAATGTCAAAGTTCCGTTTTATTTTCTGTCATACGACATTTTGATTCTCACGTAGAATTTTTGTCCTTTTTGCTTCTTACGTATGCCCTGAATAAGAACAAAAATGCACGCGAATATAAATGGTTAATTAGAAAAAATAATACGTAAATAAGCAAACTTAAAAACTAATTCTTTATAAATTAAATATTGTAAAAATTGTGTCAAAATGAAATTTTGAAAAACATTTTTACATGTTAATTTTGCATTTCTACACTTTAATTTTGCATTTGTACACATTTAATTTTGCATTTGTACACATTTAATTTTGCATTTGTACACATTTAATTTTGCATTTGTACACATTTAATTTTGCAGTTGCACACATTTAATTAAACTAAACTAAACTTTAAAACTGTATTAAACATTTAGCGGAGAAGAATTATTTAAGCAAGTGGAAGATGTTCAGACACGTTTAAAATTCCAGAATAAAGTGATAAAAAAAGGTTTTTATTAAAGATTTCGAATTAAGAATCTTTAAGAAAAATTTCTCAACACCGTAGAAGAGTTGAACTCATAAAGTTGCAAATTTAGCATGTTTACGCAGAGAAAAGGGGTGTTAAAATTTTCCCTAGGGGTCGAGCATGGCAATATAGTGAATAGACATTTATAGCTTTTAACAAAATGAATCGCTTGACCCATATAAAAACCTTTCATGTCGAACTGCAACTACGACCCGTGTTCATAAAAATATACAAATTGTGTTCTGTTATAGCTTAAAAAGCTTTTTCATTCTTCAAAATACAACCGTATTGTAAACCTATTTGTTAATTATAAAATTATGTTCTCAGTTTACAAAAGAGATTTTGCAAAAGAGATATAAAAAAAAGAGATTTTACAAAAAGAGATTTTACAAAAAGAGATTTTGCAAAAGAGGTATAACAAAAGAGATTTTAAAAAATAGATTTTACAAAGATCTTTTTCGATTTTTATTATTACAAATTTTTTATTCAAATAAAAAATGTTACACGCAGCTTGAAAATTCTGTTTTACGTTTATTACAATTATTTTAAACGGGCTTATTTGTTTATCATGGAGATAATCTTTTGCTGGCACTATTTGTTTATCAATTCACTAAGTAACAAGAAGTGTCAAGAATAAGCTTTTCTTGAAGAACTTGTGCCTCAGGTTCTTTATAAGCTTCTCATAAATATTCTTTGGACTCGCTTCGACTCACAAATAACGCTTGCTCCTTTATCCAAAGACCTCTTATCTTTACTTAGTTAAGCAATTTTCAAGCTTCATTTTTCAAACTATTTTCCAAAAGTTTCGTGTCGCTAGAAATTATAACATTACTCAGGTCCATTAATCATTTAAAAGTGGACCTTTATTCAAGTTTTTAAAAAATCTATTATAGTGCAAATTATTGTGTTAATATTATAATATTATATTGCACAAATAAATCATTGCTCTAACCATATTTTTTGGAGTTTTTAAAATTTTTTTTAAAAATCTATATTTTTTTTATTTTTTTTAAAAATCTATATTAAATTAATGTTCTAGTTTTATTAAAACAAAATGTTTCATGTTTATGGTATTTTTAATTTGTCCTTTGTTGTATTTACACTAATATATTTGCGTAAACAAAAATTTCGACAAATGGAAAATATATTTGTGCGCAAAAATTTTGTTTTTCATTTCAATGAAGATTTCAAAATATTGATGAATATTGGTATTGATTTCAAATCATTTCGAATCATTTTGATTGAAAATAATCAATAAAATAAATAAATTGTACATCCCGTGTAGAAAAAGCCCGAGTAGGCCCAAATAGAACAAGGTTTCTAGTCAGGCGCTAGCGGGGCAAGTATTTTTTTCTGAATCCTAGCCTGGATCAAGTTGGGAGCTGGTCAGGCTCAGTTTTCAAGGCAGATTTTATTCAAGCTTCCTACCAGTTAATGGTTACG
>WNHD01005570.1:0-13261 GCA_011057455.1 Ganaspis sp. Gsp50 | reverse complement strand
TTAATCATTATATAATCATGTTTATATCGTTTAGTAGTATATTATTATACTTCCTAAAAATTCACAATTTTTTTAACGTATATGCCGTTTTTTTAAACGTTAGAATTTTTTCAATTTAAGGAATCTGCTTTTTTAGAACCAATTATTTTGTCCCGCATAGAGCTCATTTTTATAAACATTTTTACAATTTTAATGAAAATGATTTTCAACGTTAGAAAAAATCTATCATAATCAATTTATTTTTACTAGTTGTATAAAGAAAATTATATGACGTGTATGAAAAGTATATGACGTGATGACTTTCATCCACAATTAAATAAAGGTCTTGAATACAATTTTTAATTTTTAATTTATATGAGAGAAAATAATTTGAAAAAATTTGATAAAAACAATAATTTTTAATTTAAATAACACAGTAAATCATGAGAAATTAAGGGTAATCTTTTAGGGGTATACAAATTAGGTAACATTACGTAGTAACGCTATTTTTACCCCTTTTTTTAGCATGATTTCTCGTGAAAGAAGAACTTTCACGAGTTTAGTATAAATAATTTTTTAACAATTAAAAGTATTTTCGCACCACAAAAATTTCAACCAGAATCTTTTTATATAATAAAAATTTGCTGAGAGTATTTTTGAGCGAGTAAATTGCTTCTGAATAATATTCGAATGTGCATAAAGATACTTTTTTACGTGCTACAAACATAATTAATGATTTCAAAAGAGCATAATTAATCATTACATAAATAATTAGTTTTTACCTCTGGGAAATTGAAACAAATTTTGTAAAAACAGCTCCGTTACCATATTTCACTAAAATTATAAGCACTTTTTTAATTATGGTGCCTTTTTGTAAACCTCAATGAAAATTTTTTATCATTCTATAAAGGGTTAAACGAGCAATTTCATGCACTGGAATTTACATTGAACATTAAATTAAACTTTATTCTAGGCTTTATTAAAAGAAAACTCCATTAAAATGACGTTGATTCTCCTCTTTGTTTTCCTTTTAATACAATTTTTCGTACTTTATATTTTTGTAGTCTGAAACTTTATTCAAATATGAAAATTGCTTGAAAGGAGATATACTTTTTTTCATGTAGATCATAACATTTTCTCTACAGATTTTTATACAATTGTGTAACAAATTGGAGAGTTATTTTCGAAGCAATATTAACTGGAACGCAGCATTTACTTTGTCGTCTGGCGATTTGAATTTCAAAGTAACAAATGACTATTTGACACATTGGTCTAATTTTCCTAAACCAATTTTATCAAAATGTGGGAGGAGAATTTTGTAAAAAAAATTCATTTTACGTAAAAGTTTAATATTTTCATAATAGCTTTTTTAATTTTAAACCATCGCAATACAGATTTTGAATCATTAGTAGTAAAATCGGGTTTTAGTCAGACAGATGCTATAATTAGAATTGTAGTTTCTTTAAAGATTGTTCTGTTAAATTCTATTAAAAAAATGTATACAATTCTAGCTTAGATACGATTAGTATTAACAATATTTAAGATTTTTTATAAACAATTGATTAGAATTGTTTTCAAAAATTATAATTATAGTATATGGTCTAATATTACATTTTTGGTATTCTAATAGTTCATTCTTTTATACTAATATTAAATTTATTTTATTCTATTTTATTCTATTTTATTTTATTCTATTTTATTCTATTTTATTTTATTTTATTTTATTCTATTTTGTTCTATTTTATTTTATTTATTTATCAATTTTCAAGATTCGGCTTTTATTTATAAAATTAATGATTACGTTTTAGTATTAAAAATAATTTGATATTAAATTTTGTAAGTATTATAGTAAATAAGTTTATGGAAGTAAATAAGTTCTTTGTAAAAATGGAAAATGTTCTTTTGCGAAAGAAATGATTCTGCGAGAACATGCTTTATTCTGTCTGTCGATAACAATGTAGTTTGATAAAGTACATCTTATCGAAAGCAAACCTCTTCATTGTCAAGCACTTCTATGCACGACCATGTACTCAAGATGGATAAAATTGTGTACTTTAATAACTAGGAGGCCAGTCGTTCAAAAAACCTCTTTTATCTCATTTTACTGCCCTGCACGAAATTCCATTTTGTCGTAAAATTTAAATCTCCTTGAAAACGATTGGACGAAAAAAACTTCTCCTATCTTATAGATGCATCATCCCTCAAAATTCTCAATTTCTCCATTTAAAGTCTTCATTCGTTTCTACAAGAAGTGCATCCATAAATCCAATTATCTTTCATTACGTTTTTTATAGTCAAAAATGTAGAACATTGTAGCTATAGAACATCGAAAATATAGAACATTGCGAAAATCGAAAGATATGAATCGAAAATTAATAAAAAAAAGATGAAAACCTGTTTTAACTAATTTAAAATTTTTACAGAATTTTTGAATCCAAATTTCCAATTACTGAATCTTTTAAGTTCTTAACAAACTCTTATAAATTAAATAATAATATAATAAATTAAATAATAATATTAAATATAATTTCGTTTTTTTATTTTTGTTTACTTATTGTTTTTTTAACACTTAGAATTTTTAAATATTACAAAATCAGGGCATCATTTTTCATCACAATGATTATTTCTTTCGAGTCTTGATTTCACTTGCAGTGTTCGTAAAAATAAGGAATTATTTTCAACTTGTTTTTGTTTAATTAAAGTTTTTTTTGACGAGCATTTCATCCCAAGAAAATGATTAAATTAATATTTAAAAAATCTATGAATTCCTTAGACTTTGCTTTAATAATAAAAAATCTCGCTGAAATTAGCTTTACTGAGAAGATTAATTATTCATCTACTCTGAGCCTCTGGACGGTGATTTTCAGCATCCAGTTTTCTTTTTCGTGGAAATATAATAAACGACATCATTTTTTACGTAAAAAAGTTCTAACTCTGTAGTTCCCAACATTTTATTGCTTTTTGAGTTCACGTTCAACTTAAATGTACTGTTTCAAAACTCACTGTTTCATAATATTATTCTGAAAGGTAATTTATCAAAAGGGAAGGTATCTAAAGTGAAATTTCAATAGTCAACAAGAAAATGATCAGGAGTAAAATATTTAGTAACTTTGAATCAATTTTTAAAATTAAAAAAAGTTGTAAACTGTTGATTTTATAGTTTCTTTTACAGTTGTTGTGCATTATTATTTAATAACCATTACAATTTTTTAGTTTATTATTATATTAGTAACAATAAATATGCTATTAATTATTTCTTCCAGTCCAATGTTTCCAATTATTGGCTCTTTGCAATACATTAGCTAATGAATATTTTTCATCATTTATAACGATAAATAATGAATGAGAAAATTTGGACGAAAGCTTTGAAGGCTCAAATTTAATACTCTTCAATAAAATATCACAATAATTACAATTTGCTTCAATTACTTTTAGGTCTTTGTTGTACCTTTCAATTACGTATTGTCTGATTAAAATAATCGGCAAATTAAATATTCACTAGTAGTGATATTTGCTTTTAATAATATTCATTGTTCATAGTATTTATTGTTTATAATATGCGTTTTATTTAAATTTTAAATCGTCGCATCAACTTCCAGGGTTCTTTACAATATTCATAATATTCACAGGTAGTAATATTTATTCTTAATAATATTCACAGGTAGTAATATTTATTCTTAATAATATTCAGTAGTAATAATATGCTATCGTGATTATAATATCCAAGAATATTATAATATTACTAGAGAATACTATTACTAAAGAATATTATTACTATGGAATATTATTACTAGAGAATATTATTACTAGAGAATATTATTGTTAGAGAATATTATTGCTAGAGAATATTATTGCTAGAGAATATTATTGCTAGAGAATATTATTGCTAGAGAATATTATTACTAGTATATATTATTACTAGTATATATTAGTACTAATGGATATTATTACTAGTGCATGTTATTTCTACTAATAATATGTAAAGTGGATATTATTACTAGTGCATATTATTTCTACTAATAATATGCAAAGTGGATATTATTACTAGTGGATATAATTACTATTAATATTATTCTCTAGTAATAATATTCTCCAGTAATAACATCCGCTAGTAATAATATTCACAAGTAGTAATATCCACTCTCAATAGCATACATTAGTAATAATGTGAACTAGTAATAATATTCACTAGTATTAATATTCACTAGTAAAAAAATTAACTGGTAACAATATTCACTTGTAATAATATTCACTGTTAATAATATTTATTAATACTAATATTTACTAGTAATAATATTTATTGGTAATAATATTCACTGGTAAAAATATGCACTAGTAATAATATGCAATGGTAATAATGTACACTAGTAATAATATACATTAGTACTAATATTTACTAGTAATAATATGCACTGGTAATAATGTACATTAGTAATAATATACATTAGTACTAATATTTACTAGTAATAATATTCACAAGTAATAAAACTGACTAAAAACAATATTTAACATAAATAATAAACTGTTTAGTGTAATCAAACAGTATCAATGCAAGTATTTTTTTAAATTAAGCACAAGTGAATAAAAAATTTGAAGCCTGAGGATCATAATCTCTTTGCTGTCTGACTAAAGTTTAATTTTATTATAGCCAAACGATTCCTAGGCATAACTGTAGAGATGAAATTGAGGAACTTTTATGCAATTGAAAGATGAAATGAGTTGGGAACAGTTTCCGGAATCAAATAAAAGATCCAGGGCATAGGATACAATGAAAAGCCCCGTTATTTAAATGCTGGACCATTTTTTTCAATTTTTTTTTATTGTATCCATCTCTTCATTCATTTTTTTTATTCTTATAATTGCACCCTCTTAAATAAATTTCCTTCCTGTTAAAAAAGGCCGCAACTTATTCTTAAAACTCTCTTTTCTCTTAATTCTTCAAATAAATATTTCATTGTTTTCTTCCTACAAGTTGTTTTCTTAATTCAAAGTTAGTTCTTCTTTATTGTTAAACAAAAGATTTTTATTTTAAATCAATACGTTTCCACTGTATAGAGCTGTTTCTACTTTAGGAAAAATGTTATTAATTATAGAGTTAATTTTATTTTTTGATTAAATGATACTTTTAGTCATTCAAATTTTCCCCGAATTTTTAGACGTTGTTTTTTATATATTTTAGGGTAGAAAAAATTCTCGTTTCTTGATTGTATTGTCGTAATCTTCATCTTGTCGTTATTTAGCATGAAGCTTCTCATTTCACTGGAACGGTTCCCTCTGATTAATATCGAGTGGAAACCCGATTATACGATTAAGGTCGAATCTTAGTCTAGCGAATATAATATTGTTTGATGAAATAAAACTCTTAATGGCTAGTTAGGAAAATTTCTGAATAGTAATGGACTTTTTCAGTACTTCTATATTTTACATGCGCGAGAGTATAATCGTTTTATTTCTATATGTTGCTAAATTAGTATTATTCTGAAACACATTTCTGAAAATGAAAGAAACAAGAATTTTCAAGTGTTTACTCAAGAAAGAAGTTAGGAATGTTGCTAGGTCAAATTAAATTGTAGCCTTAGGCAAATTAAAATATGGTCCCGCCATGTTCCCCGAATTCAAAGAGCTTCTCGAGCTAAATATTTACTAAGTGCCCGGAGATATTCTTAACTCTTTTCCTCGACGATTTTTTTTTAAACGGAAAATTCGACAAATGCATGTGTCGCTGTTTGCAAATTAGGACGAATTCTAGTAGCTCAACAAATATTATTATATTAAAAACGATTAATTAAAATTATTATATTACTATACGGATTGTTATAGATTGACGCTAAAACTTTAAATCGTTAGTTTATAAAGCTTCCTTGTCGTTTAAATATTTCGAAAATCGTTTAATTAATTTTAAAAAAAGATCCGACGTGATTCCGCTTTTTTGGGAGAATGTCAATTATTTCTGTTTTCTATATTTTTAATTACGAAAGTTTGGGAATGAAATAATGATATGCCAATTATTTTGTAATCATAACAAAAGGCTTTATATCTAAGGGCATTGATTCTCTAATTAAAAGTAGAAAAGTGTATATTTCACGAGACAGAACCTTTTCTGAAATGATAACAATAATGTAGGAAATCTACTACTTTAATTTGCAACGAAATTTTTTTTATTATTTCCCTCGGGAAAAGATTTTCAATTCTGCAGGAAATTTATTATTTTTTATAATTTTTACAATTTATAATTATATTATAATATTAAATTTTTGTACACTTTTTACCTTTCTGTTTACCTTTTACATACTAAATAAATATTGTTATTAAAATTTGTTTATTTTACAAGTAGAATGTTTTCATTTTTAACTAATTTCATTTTCAGTTTTCATTTTAATGTTTTAACATTTTAACAACAATCAATTATTAATAATTGAATTGAATTATTCAATTCAATTTTTAAAATTTAATAAAATTTAATTATTGTGAATTTTCATAGAATCGTTATCAAAAAGTATTTTAAATCTTCACTTACAAAATACTTTGCACCTTACAGCAAAGACCTTTAATAAATCGTTAAATTCGCGTTAATTGTACAATAAACTGTTGCTTAATTAGTCTTCTCATTATGAGTGAGTAAAAAAAGTCCAAGCTTAGCTTGAGAGAATTGTATGCAAATAAACTTTTTTTATTTTCAGATTGGTCACTGAGATAATTATCAGCTTGGCTTATAATGACACTTTTTTTACTCCATTATTTGTGATTTTAATTGTTTTTCTTTCATTTTCTTTGCTTATTTTTCATCCATTGTATTTTTATCTACTATTTTTCACCCACTACTATTTTCACTACTATTTTATTTCACCCACTATTTTCACTTATTTTACTTCATCTACTATTTTTTACTTACTGTATTTTTCCTACTATTTTTCACTTATTATATTTCACTTACTCTTTTATCCTATTTTTTCATCTATCTATTTTTATCTATTACTTTTTACTCAGTTTTTTGCAATTAATATTTTCCTGAGTACTATTTTTGTCCATTTTTGATGTTTTACTTTCTCAGTCTTGTTTTATCTACTACTTTTTATCTCCGACATATTTTTTGTTGAATATTTTTTGATCCATTCTTTGTCTTTTCTATACTATTATTTTCTATTCGTTATTTTTGACGAATATTTTCTACCTGCATATTTGCAATTTATTTACTCGATATTTTGTATCCATTTACTTCACAGGGAATTGAGACTATAATCAAGTAAGCATTTCTGCGCGAATTAAAAGACCGAGAGAACAAAGATCAATTAATTTAAAATAAATGCTTGATTGACAACACGGAAAACGGAACAATGTATAATTAAAAGCTCATTCATTATATTATCTTTGTATAGAATAGTGAATTTGAAGAGCGAAGCAAAAATACAAACAAATAATTGCAATTAAATTTACTGTCGTAAAATTTAATTATAATAGATTAAAAAATTGCTCGAGTATATCAAATTTCATAACAAAAATTGAATAATGAAACAAAAGAAAATCATAAAGTATACAAAAATTGAATAATAAAAGGAAAGAAAATAATAAAGTAATGTATATACAAGCTTTTGCCTTTCTCAGTAGAAAAAAATATCAAAAGAGAAATGTATTCTTTTATACGGGGATTTGTTTTGTGAAATGACTGCGTCATCTGCTTATCAACTGAAACCGCGAATAAGGAAACAGTATACTTTTGCGCATGGATTAACATGAATAGACCATATGTTAACTTTATTGAATACCGGATGCTCGTCCTCTTAGATTCCTTTTCAACTTGCAGTATGTACTTGAGGCAATCGTAAACCAGCATCTTACATTCCAATAAGCAAGCCAAATTTTCATGCACTTTACATTTCTTAGATATGACTGTCTTCCTGAACGATGAAAGCAACTTTCAAGAAAATTTTATCTCATTTCGCGCAAAAGTGAACCTTGTGCTAAAAAATTCAACGTAAATAATGTTCATATACCTTTTGCTGCAAATACATTTTCGTGTACTTTTGTACATGAAATTCTAATGTTTTTACATAATTATTCATTTGATAAAAAACCACACTATAATGAATTCTCACTAAAAAATTTCACTCATCAAAAAATTTACACACTTGAAAAATTCATTCGTGAAAAAATTTCCACATTTAAAAAAATCACACATCAAAAAGTAGACACTTCAAAAAAATTCGCACTTAAAAAACGCATCCTTGAAAAATGCACATTCGACAAAATTCGCACTAAAAAATCCATAATTCGAAAAATGAAAAGAATTGTGTCGTGAATAATACATTTTAAAATTGGTTGTTTATTTTGAAATTTTCTTTTATAAAATTTGTTTAAAAAAATTTGCTGTTTAGCAGTTTTGAGACAAAATAGTGAAGAGGGGACAATATGATATACTTCTATGTATAATCTACATATTAAAACATTATTTTTCATCTGCATAGTATTTTACGGAACACGATAAGTTAGCGGATAGTGTCCGTTGACGTTACTTTTCTTAATTACCTAAAAAATGTTGACGCGGCAGTCATTAATTATAAAGATAATACGGCTCACTAAATCACCATAAATTCTTCTATTAGGGAAACGAATTGTATAAAAATACGATTATAAAAAAAGTTACTGACATAAAAATGTTAATAAAAATATATCTCTTCAAACCCATAAATTTAAAATATACGTTAAGATATAAAACTGAGGGAGTAAAATACTATTGCGAATATAAAATTTATATAATCATTCGCTTTTGTTATTCCCTTTTTTATTTTGCCATAACTTGAATTATCGAATTTTCACTCCACTTTGTGACTTTCTCAATTTTTATTAAAAAATAAAACACTTGAAGGGAATTTAATTATTTCAAAAATGTACCCGTATATTATTCTGATTATTTATTTTATTATTATCTTTAGTATTATTTTTACTATTTGTTATTTTTATTCACACTTTTATTAATTTATTTAATTCAACCTTCACATAAAAGGATCACTTCAACTGGATTTGGTAATTAAAAAGGAATTATTATTATTATGCTGTTAACTTTATAAAAAAAATATTTTTTGTTTTTAATATATCTATATTTTGTTATTATTTTTTTTGTACATTCTTCTTATCATTTTATTTATTTTTATTACTACTGTAGTTTACTTACAACAAATAAAATGAACTTCTATAACAAGAACGGCTTTTTCTTCATTGTCTTGTTGAACAAAATAAAAATAAAATAAAAAAAATAAAAATCACTTTCGTGATTTGCATTTGAACAATGTTAGAATAGGAAATATTAGTCTTTAACGGAAATTACAGTGAGGGTTATCAGTGTAATATTGTCCAAGTGTTTCTCCACATTTCATTTCCTCTACATCACAAATTTAACATGTGCATGTCAATAGCCCGTGAATTTCAATCACACATATATAAAATCGCCAATTCTTGTCACATACCGTGAAAAAAGGCGCAAAAAACGAATTTTATCGCTCAAAAGTAAATTTCATTCACAGAAAGAACATTCAATCTCTGTTATCTTTCTGACAGGAATTGTCAAACTGTAAAAAGTACTACAGTGCGGTAAATTATAAAAATCTGAAATTTGTTTTAGAGAAAAAAAATCGGATTTTTTATTCTAATTAATTTACATTAAGGAAGATTTCAAGTCAGGCAGTAGAAAAAGCAAGAATAGTCAGACCGACGCAGCAAGACGAATTTAAAACCAGACAGTAGAAACAGCAAACATGGTCAGACTAACGCAGTTATAAAGATTTAAAGTCAGACAGTAGAAAAAGCAAACATAGTCAGACAAAATTAAAACAAAATTAAGACAAAATTAAAACAAAATTAAAGCCAGTCAGTAGAAAAAACAAACATGGTCAGACCAAGCAAAGTAGATTCAAAATAAAACAGTAGATAAAGTAAAAATTGTCAGACCATCACAATAAGAAAATTTTAAAGTCAGACAGTAGAAAAAGCTAAAGTAGTAAGACCAACTTAGTAAAACGTATTTCATATTAAATAGTAGAAAAACCAAACATAATCAGACCAACGTAGTAAGACAAATTTAAAACCAGTCAGTAGAAAAAGCAAGCTATGTCAGACCAAAGAACTTCGTTGGTCTTACTATATTTGCTTTTTCTACTGTCTGACTTCAAATCTTTCTTATTGTGTTGGTCTGACAATTTTTACTTTATCTACTGTTTTATTTTGAATCTACTTTGCTTGGTCTGACTATGTTTTCTGTTTCTACTATATTTAATTTTTCTACTGAATGTTTTTAAATCTTTTATTACTCAATCAGTCTGACTATGTTTGCTTTTTCTACTGTATGTATTGTTTTATAATTTGTCTTACTACGTTTGTCTATGTTCGCTTTTTCTACTGACTTGATTTAAATTTGTCTTACTGAGCTTGTCTGACTATTTTCGCTTTTTCTACTGACTTGATTTAAATCTTTCTTACAGCGCTGGGCTGACTTTGTTTGTCTTTTCTACTACCTCGTTTAAAATCTTTCTTTCTGCATTGGTCTGACTATACTGGCTTTTGCTACTGTCTGGTTTTAAATCTTTCGTTTACAATAAACTTGAATTTTATTACCACATTAATTAGAATCAAACATACTAGAATAAAAGTCGAGAAAATTTGCATAGCACAGTCCTTTCTTTTAAAAAATAAATTTTTTGTTTAATCAACTACTTTTTTGATAAAATAGCTTCTGGGTGAAAAAAGTTTCACGTATGTTTTACACTGAAAGCAAATTTTTGCATTGTATTTGACAAATTTTGTTTTGAATGATTCTATTTTAATATCAAAATTTTTAGTTGTTGATTTTGAATTGTTATTGTTGACTTGCTTTTTTTACAATTGGTATGGTACAATTGGTAATGTAAAACAATGCTATGAAATGAAAGGAATTTGAAAATAACATTTAAAAGAGAAAGTTTAAAAAGTGAAAAGTTAAAAATGTATAATACAAAGGAAAAATGTAAAATAGTGTATTTTCAAGTGCTTTGAAATATTAGTCGTCGTATTTTGATTCAATTTTATCTGAAGTGTTCATGTATTATTTGATATACGCTCTCGATTGGTTTTTGGTTTCCGTTCGTGACACTTCCTGATTCCGTTGATGTGCTAGTAAGCCCTTCAGAAACTGGCAAGCTTCCAACAAATTATCCCTTATTTCTCCAAGTGCCTTGAGCTTCTTCTGTCAATTTCAACTATTCTCCGTTTGTTTAAACTCTTTTTCTTCATTTTTCAATGGAAATTTCAAAGAAAAAGATAATAACAATGATTTCTTTGACAAATTTAAAAAATAATATAAAAATACGGAATAAAGTTCGTTATTTCTTTTTCTATTCGTCTGTATTAAACAATTTCAGTGCAAATATTTCGGTTTTTTTGTAATTTCGATGTTTCCGTGTCAAATTTTACGCTCAATGTTCTTTTACTCATAATTGTATGAATTGTAATAAACAATTAATAAATTGTTTATTTATAATTGTATTGTACCTGTATTATATGTTTGGGTCAAATTTTGTTTAAAAAGAAACAGCCTCAGCGTCTTTTTTTAGTAAAACACTAATAACTTTGTACAAAAAATAACAAACGTTTGTAATTTTCTGCTAAACAAAATTTTGTGCCAATTGTACAAAATAAAACAAAAATTCCTAAAAACTGCGATTCACAAATGTAAGTTTCTCTTGAAAATTTTTCTTTCAAAGACTTACTAATACAAGAAACACTGTGGGAAGTCTTAAAAGACATTTTTCATGCTCAAGAAATACAAACACAAATAAATCTGAAATTGGAGTGGAAAATTACTTAAACAAATAAGAAACGAATGTTTGAGCTTTAGTAGCTTTTAACTAAGTTCGGTCTGGCAATTACTTAGGACAGTTAATATTTACCTTCCTGTTATAGCCCTAACAGACCACTTTCCTTCGTGTCGTATATTCAAATTCAGTATCCAGTTGGTGCATCCAGAAATTGAGTTAACTCCTCGTCCCACGAGATTTAATGAACCAGTCGGTATTACGATTGTAAATCCATTTATAAATACGTAAAAGCTCAACAAAATGAAAAGTCATTGAATTACATATAATTAAGTGCATTTAACACTGCACTTGACGTTTTAAAATACCAATTTTCGTCCAATTTAAATAATCTACTCTTTTTCGTTTAATCAAAAACTTTCCTGAAATTGCTCCAATCACGGCATTTTTTAAACAATATTTTAACAATAATTAAATTTAATAATTTGTTTTATTTGCTTTAACCGTTTTTATTGAATTAACTACAATTTTAGTTAAATTTACCATTATTTTGGTTAAATAAACTACAATTTTTAAACCACAATTCTAGTTAAACTTACTGCGATTCTAGTTCAATTAACTAGAATTTAAGTGGTATTTACCATAATTCGTCTTAAATCAAGGAGAATTTTTGGTAAATTTGATACTATTAACATTCTAGTTGAATTAATTCGAATAATTAAATTTACCGCGACTTTAATTAAATTTACTGCGATTCTAGTTAAATTAACCAGAATGTTAGTGGTATTTACCACGATTCGATTTAAATCAACCAGAATTTTAGTTAAATTTACTACTATTTACATACTAGTTGAAAAACTGGAATTCTAGTAAAATTTACCACAATTCAGGTTAAAGTACATAGAATTCTATTTAAATTTACAAAAATTAACTTTTATTCTGGTTATTTGAACCTTTCTTTGTATAAATCATTGTTCACATATGTTCAAAGAGCTTACAGCTATCTTTTTGAGATTCTGTGCATATCGATGTTCCATGGCATGAAAAACGAGGTACTTTTCAGCGGTACTCGTGGTTATAAATTATAAATTACCTTTAGTATAAATCTTATATTCAATCGTCTAAAGCTTTTGGGAGTTTTCTCTGAAAAGTCGTCTATTTACCATGATCTCTTTTCATATGAGCATCTTTTTTCACTTTTTCCTTTTCGCCGACATTTATCAATCGATTCTCTCCAGAATGCCGATGCAATTTTTGATATCAGCTTTAAATCCAAACAAATTTACCATCTCTTCAAAAGATTTAATAAATCCTCTCTCCGAATTATATTTTCACACCAATAATTTAAATAACACCGGCACACAAACAAAAATTAATTTCGAGTGCTAAATACCTCACCAGTAAATTCTTATGTATTTTGAGTCGCTGAATCCGAATCCGAGGTTAGAATTCAAAAGTTAGTTCGCATTTTCTTTCTAACCTCAAAAAACAATAAAATTAAG
>WNHD01005569.1:0-25537 GCA_011057455.1 Ganaspis sp. Gsp50 | reverse complement strand
CAACTTTGGAGGCTTGCATTTTTCAAGGAAAAAATTAGGTATTAATATTTATATGTTATTTGAATTCTACAGGAAATTGGCTTTAAAATAAGCCTAGGAGCAATAAAATACGTTTCTTATTTTAGAAATTATTTCATTTTTTAAAAAACACTGCGAAATCCACTTTTTTAAAGATATCTAACTGAAAAATTGACAAAAATACTTTAATTAGGTCTCATTTTTCTTTGAATTTTATTGCCTTTTAGGAAAAAAATGAACTAGAATTTTATACTTTATATTTTTCATGTTTAAACACGTTTTTCATTCATCAAAAAAGGGGTGATCTCTCAATTCTGGTCGGTAGTGTATTTTAAATTATTTTTTTGTGTATTTGACGATTTTAACAGAATTAATTATATTAATGATCATTAATTATAATTGTTGTAAACTTTTATTGTTTTAAATAAATGTAAATGAATAATAATTTTAAATTAATATTGAATAAATAATTATAATAATCTTAAATAATATAATTTCTATTTTTTAGACTATTGAGATTCTATACTAGTAGAATAATTATATTATTTTATTCAATATTTAAAATAATTAAAATAAACCAATTAATTAACTTAAATAGATTTTAAAAATAAATATTATTAGTGAAATCTGAAATTATCTGTTCGCATTATATTCTTCAGCTTGTTATTTGCTTCTTTTTTTCAATTACTATTTGCGCCTTTTTCTTTTAAAACTGGAAATTGGACGCAGAATATTTATAAAAAAGATTCTTGCTTTGATTTTTCAAGTGCTTTAAACGCGAGTCAAAGATCTGGATAATCCTGGATTAAATGTGGGTCTGTGATATAAAGTTGAAAGGGCAAGAGAGCCAATTATAGGGGTGGGTTAAAAATTAGCACTAAATGAAAGTTGTAAGAAATAAAAGAGGAAATTAACTTTATTGCCTTTACCTGGCAATCGACGAGACGAGATATAAAACATTTAGGTCGAGAAAGAAAGTCCTTTTTTAGAAATAGACTATTTTTGTGTCATAATTCTCGTGTTGCCTCACATTGCAATCGAAACGGTTCCATTGATTTCTTGAAACAAAGAGGGCATGAAAATCGCCAATTGATTTTTTCAATTACTTCATTTTTTTCATTATACAGTTTTTTTATTATTTACTTTTTTTATTATTAACTTTTTTTATTATTTACTTTTTTATTATTCACTTTTTTTATTATTCACTTTTTTTATTTTTTACTTTTTTATTATTCACTTCTTTACAATCCCACATACGTGTATTTATAATTATTTTTCAATCATATATTTGTATTTTCTCTATTAATTTGATAATAATAATGAATCAAGAATTCTTCATTCGATTTATTTTTCCTCATTCTTTTCTTCTTTTTAAATTTTTTCACAATTATCGACTTTCATTGTTTCGTTAATTTCATTTTTAATAATAATATAACAATTTGTTACATCTGCAGATAGTAATCACCTAATTGAATGATAATATCTAAAACGTTATAATTTCAAAGTCTTTTATTTTTGTCACAAAAAACGTATCGAATTTAATTAAATATTTTATTGTTCAGCACTTGCTTTTAATAAATTCTCCACCAAACCACATTTTCTTTATGTTTCTATTTTCAATGATTTTCACAACTGAAGTTACTCCCTTTTTTTCAGCTAGTAAGAGACGATCGACTTTTACGTCTGAAAGCTTCTTCGAAGGAAAATTTAACAGAAGCTGGACGTCAGGCTCGAGGAGAATATCTCTATGTTCCTAATCACGTTGGAAGAATAACATTAGACGTTCGAAATCGTAAGTGGCTGTATTGTTAATTAAACGTGATTATCATGATTGCACTTAATATTAATTACTTGCAGAAATTCTCAGTGTGAGAAGCTGCCTTCTGAAAGCGGTAAATTTATGACTATTATAATAATGCTAGCATTGTTATAACATTGTTCTAAAGTGTGAAGGGCACTTACCTTATTTTATAATTAATAAGATTATTCATATTACATGATGTAACAATAGCTGAAGAGAAACTTGTCAAATGAGGTCGGGTTACGAGGGCACAGTAACTCCTGAAACGGGTCAGTGGACAAGACAGTGTAAAACTTAAAGAAACTTGGCAAACACTCTCGATGCCAGTAGATAACCGATTTTAAACTTCTCGGGTGCAATGGGCCGATTGCAATTTTTTGGCAGTCTCAAATTTTTAATATTTGTTTATGTATCTTGTTTTTTCAAAATCAGATCTCTTCGGTATTTTTTTTTTTAATACGAATTTCGTATTCTGTTTTTCAGTCTAATATTTTCTTTAAATTATCATTTTGATATTTAAAATCGGATATTTTATATTTTTGTCGGAAATATTTTTTTCGGTGGTAAAATAAATGACGTAAAATGCGACGAATCGGATAAGTAAACAAGATATAAAACAAGGGTGATTCATTAACTACAAAAAGCCCATTGGTATACTCGATATGGCATTTGATCGATGTGATGGTTGAAACTGTGATGGTCCAATATTTTCGTTGTTCTGTCATATTTCTCCCGACTTTTCTAATCCCACTTCATCCTCTATGATCCTCCCACTCTCACACCAATAAGGGGTGACAAACGACAGCTAATGCGAAATCCATAAAATGCGGTTTTTAAAAGGGAAAAGAATTAGAACCTCGTAAATGTCGCTTCACTTAGATAAGAATGTGCAGAAGTGAAAAAGCTTTTTTTTGCATAGCGATTATTTTTCGCTGTTTCGGATATTTTGGATTCAAAAAAGTCTTCGCCAAAAGAATTTTAAAAAGATGTATAAATATAATTTATAATTTATATCATTATACATGATTTATGTAATGCATTACATAAAAGAGTGTTATTAAAAGCACAGTACTTTTTATATTCGTAGTTTTCATTTACAACAAAAATATTTCAAATTGTAATTATTGCATATAATAATATTATTATTATTATTATTATTATTTTATTTATTATTATTATTATATTAATAATATATATTAATAATTATTATTATTATTTATGCTTACAATGACAAGTAATTATCAGAAATAAAATTTTGAATTTACCAGGGAATATTATAAAATTGTGAACTTGTAATAACTTCAGGTTTCGGTTTTATCTTGTCGAGTAAAAGTACGATATATTAAATTTTTTATACTTTTTGTAGAAATTCGTCGGGAGATTAACAGTATACGTGCCAAGATTTTCGACGAAGCTAGAGGTATCGAAGCAAGCAGTACTGGGCTCTCGAAACAATTGGAATCTACTCGAAACATTGCCAATCAAGTCATTCCCTACATCACTATTTTTGAGCAAATGAGATGGTTGGTGGGTGTCGGTACGTTCTAAAAAAATATTCTTTAATCACTGAAAATAAAGTATTTTATTATAATTCACAGCAATGAATTTTCAAACGGAAACTTCCAGAATCGTGCTTCTGACTGAAAAAGGGTCAAATATTTCTATTCGCAACTAAAAAATATAAACTAACTAAAGTCAAATAAACGTTAAATAAAGTTCTAAAGAAATTGTATTAATTTCATATTGTAAATTTTGCTACGTTTTATTTGCAAAGAAATTATAATTGAAACAGTTCGTTCAGTTAAGATTAATTAAACAAGTATCAAGAATCCCGCATATAGAAGACAAATTAAAAGTAGATTTATTTCGTGCGCACATTATACATAAAGTAAAGTAAAAACGTAGATCTGCGTCCTTTGTACCCAATATGCGTTGACAATGAAACTGCACTATTTATTCTTGAGGGAGTAAAAAAGTGTAAAAGTTAAATGAAAAATGGGACCAGACGAAAGTAAGAAAAGATTAATTCTTTTTCTCTTTCAATATTGAAAGACGTTCGCAAGTTAGAAAGACGTTCGACGTTTTAGAGTAGAAAATAGAGTAGAAAGAAGACTGATAATAAATTACTCGTTTGGTTTTCGACACACAGGTACAGTAATGTGCGTTCTCCTCGTCTGGTCTTTACTTTTTGGAGCGCTTTGCTGTCGTTGCGGAACATCCGAGGATAGGGTGCGACCCACACTTATATGGTAGCTATGATACTTGACAATAATTTAGAGTACGAGATTTGAGTTTTTTATTTTACAGTATATACACTTTTCATAAATAAATCAATGTAATTTTAATCAATTTCTGGTTTTTTAATGAAGAAAAACTTTATAGAAGTAAAAAACGTACATATTTAACAAACATACTTAATAAACAAAGTTACTCAAGAAATATTCTTAACAAACATACTTTTCTAAATATACGCCGCAAAAAGGACGTACAACCAGACAGTAAAAAAGAAAAGAGTAAAGAAAAAGTAAAGAAATAGTAAAAAAAGTAATACAGTAAGAAAAATAAGAGAAAACATCAGTAGAAAATGCAAGCGTAGTCAGACCAACGCAGAGAGAAAAAACCAGTAGAAAATGCAAGCGTAGTCAGACGAACGCAGAAAGAAAAAACCAGTAGCAAATGCAAGCATAGTCAGACGAACGCAGAGAGAAAAAAACCAGTAGAAAATGCAAGCGTAGTCAGACAAATGCAGGAAGAGAAGAATCCAGTGGAAAATGCAAGCGTAGTCAGACAAATGCAGGAAGAGAAGAATCCAGTGGAAAATTCAAGCGTAGTCAGACCAACGCATGAAAAGGAATTTTAAATCAGTAGAAAATCCCAGCGTAGTCAGACCAACGCAGGAAAAAGAATTTTAAATCAGTAGAAAAGTTTAGCTTAGTCAGACCAACGTAGGGAAAATCATTTTAATTAAGTAGAAAAATCAAGTATAGTCAGACAATCACAATAATAATAGAGTTTTTAAACCAAATAGTAGAAACAGCCAGCAGTCAGACCATCAAAGTAGCACTGGCTTTATACACCAGGGAGTAGAAAAAGCTAACACAGTCAGACCGACCGCGACTGATTAAAAATCAGAAAGTAGAAAAAGAAAGTATAGTCAGACGAACACTAGATTCAAAATCGGACAGTAGAAAAAACAATAATTGTCAGACAAAAGTATTAGCCGTCTGACTATTATCGCTTTACCTACTGTTCTGTCTTTAATGTTTCTACATTAGTCTGACTATGCTTGCATTTTCTACTGTCTTATTTTAAATCTCGCGTTAGTCTAACTTTGTTTACTTTTTCTACTGCACACTTTTAAATCTCGCGTCACGTCTGACTATATTTGCTTTTTCTACTGTATAACTTTAAATCTCGCGTCGCGGTCTGACTATGTTTGCTTTTTTTACTGTATACTTTTAAATTTTGCGTTCATCTGACTATACTTGACTTTTCTACTGTCTTGTTTTAAATCTCGCGTCACGTCTGACTATATTTGCTTTTTCTACTGTCTTATTTTAAATCTCGCCTCACAGTCTGACTACTTTGCTTTTTCTACTGTATACTTTTAAATCTCGCGTCGCGGTCTGACTACGTTTGCTTTTTCTACTGTTTTATTTTAAATCTCGCGTCACGGTCTGACTACGTTTGCTTTTTCTACTGTCTTATTTTAAATCTCGCGTCGCGGTCTGACTACGTTTGCTTTTTCTACTGTATACTTGTAAATCTCGTGTTCGTCTGACTATGTTTGCTTTTTCTACTGTATACTTTTAAATCTCGCGTCGCAGTCTGACTATGTTTGCTTTTTCTACTGTCTTATTTTAAATCTCGCGTCACGGTCTGACTACGTTTGCTTTTTCTACTGTATTATACTTTTAAATCTCGCGTCGCGGTCTGACTACGTTTGCTTTTTCTACTGTATACTTGTAAATCTCGCGTTCGTCTGACTATACTTGACTTTTCTACTACCTGCATTAAAACATTTTTTTGACAGTCTATTCTAGCTTTTTCTACTGCTTACTTTCAAATCTCCCTTTATTTTATAGATACAGACATATAAGCGAAAATCAAAATTGACATTCCCTTTTTTACGAACACTCGAAAATTCTCCACTAAAATAGATTGAATAGAATAGAAATAGAAAATAATTCTTCGCCTATTAGAAAGCAGTATCTGACATTAATCAAATAAAAATCTCGAGATTTTTAAAAATTGTTCTGAAAATTTGTAAAAAACTTGTAAAAAACTTGTGAAAAACTTGTAAAAAAACTTTTGTAAAAAATTTGTTAAACTTTATTGTAGCATTCAATACTTTATTCAAAATAGTAAACAAAACGTAAAAATAAAAAAGTTTCGAATAAATTACTAAAATTTTAAATGTGTGAAATACAAATAAATGTTATCGTGTAAATCATCTCTATAAATCACGGCAGCTTTGGAATAATTAATGTTGATGTCAACAGTGCGATATTATTCAGCTGTATAATTTCAATTGGACTGTGGTTGGTCATAATTTGTGCTTTGGCTTTGTCAAGTCACACTGAAATGTTGCTATGTAGACCACTCTACGATCCTGAATATCGGACGATGGAAGCAGTTTTAGAAAGTCAAGCATTTCTCGGCAGGCGAATGAGCGTTCCTTTAAAGGACCTCTTTGAGTGAGTATGTCAGCTTGAAGCGTGAAACATCAAAGACAACACAATTATAAAGTTTCCTTTTTATTCTCTCATTAAAAATTAGAAAATGCCAGCAAAACGAAGCCGCTTATCCAGCATTTCAATTGGGCAGCTCGATAAAACTGGACCAACTCACAGCTCACTGGACCTGGACCGGATTATCTCGGGCATTCTCCAAATTGAAAGTCGATCTCAAAGGATTAAGAATCTTAACGCCCAGTTTACAACATCGATTGCAAAATTTACTTTACGCTTGTAGTTCGAATCTCACTGAACACAGAATCATGGTAATTAGCAAAACAAGTAGAACAAATCGTCTATAGTCGGACGTAAATTGAATATCGATCTCGGTTATTTTTAATTTTGCTATTATTTGAGTAATCCGATTATTTTTTATACATTTTTTTAATACTTTTTTATACATTTTTTATACATTTTTTATACATTTTTTATACATTTTTTATACATTTTTTATACAATCATTTTTTATAGAAACTTTGATTTTATATAATTTGTATTCTTTTTAATTTTTATTCTTTTTTAAAAAATTGAAGTAAACCACAAACTTTTCTATTAATTTGTTTCACGCAGAAAAGTAAGTAGTTTCAATCTGCAACGCTTTTAATTAGCTTAAAAAAAATTGATGCTTAGCTAAGAAAATTAAAGCAATGTCCAAAATCCTGAATGATAACTTAGGAATCTACCTTCACCATTCTTTTTTCCTGAAGTTGTTTTTTTTAAATAATTAATTAAACATTCATGACACACTTTGAGGCTTTCTATGATGACTCACAAAGTTTAAATAGCAAATTTTCGTTTAGTTTAAACACAAGTAGTTACACAAAAATAAGTCGATTTATCAACATTCAATTTACCGACTTTCGCTTAAACAAAAAAAGATTTTGCTTTCGAACCTTGGGAATCAGCACAGAAAGCCTTGTGCCATGAATATTTAATTTATTTTGCTTCCTCAAGAGGAAGCTATGTTTTTTCTAAAAAAACAACTTCAGGAAAAAATAAAGATAAAGACAAATCCCTATCTTATCATCCGAGTTTTTGGACATGACCTTAAAAGCATTGCGGATTAATTTAATAATCAATCTTCGTATTTACTTATGTAATGTTTAATGTTTAATATTTAATGGATTTAGCATCCATTTCATTTAAATTAAATGGATTTAGCATCCATTTCATTTAAATTAAATGGTCATTTAAATAATTTTCAGTAATTGATGAATTTTAGACGTCTCAAAAAACAAAGCGTTTTTTTGATCAGTGATATCGACTGAAATTAATTTTTCTACAATTGCAAAAAATCTTTTTGCGCAGATTCAAGGACCGATTTTAAACCGAGATTTGAATGCACTTTCGGACCAAGTAAATAATGTTGCTCGACAACTGAGCGACAGGAAGATTGCGAGAGAATTGCAAAGCATTAGCACTTCTATGAGGGAATTATTATTGAGAAGAGTAAAGCCGTTAATGAAGATACAGGATGAGCTTGTTTATCAACTGGCAGGATTAGAATTGAAATTACAGCCACTTCAGCGACAAGTGAATCAATCAATTTCACACCTGAAGACAATACAATACTATATCGACAATCAAGGAGAGAAAATTGCCCAATTGGCACGTATGTCTTGATTTTTAACACGCTACACTGAAAAAAATAAATAGCTGATTCAGACAACGTATGGCAGTTCCACCAATACGTGTACCTGTACCTAACCTAGTCACAATTATGACTAGATTAGGTACATGTATTGGTGGAACTGCCATACGTTGTCTGAATCAGCTATTTATTTTTTTCAGTGTACTAATCTAATTACTTATGGGTTTTTTTTATTCGCAGAAAACGAAATCGTACGTGGAAAGGTTGGCTGGTTATCTAGACCAATGGCGTAGGCACGTTCTCGCCGAAATGGGAAATGGAATTGCTAAGTGTAGACCCCTCTGGGACATCCTTCACGGAATCCAGCTCCTCGTGTGTCAGCATATTTTAGGACCTCTGGTAAGGTGTAGCAAATAAATACTGAAATTCGAATTCCTGGACGGGAAAAAAGCAAATTGTTTCATTATTTCGTTGTAAAAATGTGTTGTTTTTTGATATTTAGACTTTTTATATTTAAGAGAGGTCTTAAATTAAGACTTAAATTAAGACCTAAATTAAGACTAAATTGAGACCTAAGTTAAGACTAAATTGAGACCTATATTGAGACCTGAATTAAGACCTAAATTAAGACTAAATTAAGACCTCTCTGAAATTAAGCTTGAGTAGATAGAGTTAAAACAATTTTAACAAAGTTTAGAGATGTAAAAAAGTTTCAACAAAGCTTCAAATAGAGCAAAATTAAAACGATTTCAACAAAATTTCAAATAGAGAAGTAAAATAGTTTTAACAAGTTTTCATATACGGAAGTAAATCAGTTTCAACAAAGTTTCAAATAGAGTAGAATTAAAGCAGTTTCAAGAAAGTTTTAAATAGAAAAATAAAAATGTTAGAATAAAGTTCCGAACATTTTACATTTGGAAATATGTAATTCAATCGTTTTTTATAGAATGGATTTTGGTTCGCTGTTTTCATTTGTGCAATTACTATGATGGCGAGTACTCCAACTGCACATTACCTTGCTGCAACGTATAAAAAAGAATCTTCTGAAAAGAAGTCTCAGCTTATACCGAAAAGAATGTAAAAATCACTTCATACATTTCTTTATTCTTTTAATCAAATTTCTTCAATCCTAAAAATGCTCTCAGTCTTTAAAATAATATTTTTCAATCCTAAAAATAATATTTTCAATCTTAAAAATAAATTTGTTCGATCTTTAAAATCATCCATTCAAGCCTACAAATAATATTTTCAATCGTACAAATTTTGTTCGATCTTTAAAATCATTCTTTCAATACTAAAAATAATATTTTCAATCTTAAAAATTTTGTTCTATCTTTAAAATTATTCTTTCAATACTAAAAATAATATTTTCAGTCTTAAGAATTTTGTTCGATCTTTAAAATCATTCTTTCAATACTAAAAATAATATTTTCAATCTTAAAAATTTTATTCGATCTTTAAAATCATTCTTTCAATACTAAAAATAATATTTTCAATCTTAAAAATTTTGTTCGATCTTTAAAATCATCCTTTCAATCCTACAAATAATATTTTCAATCGTACAAATTTTGTTCGATCTTTAAAATCATTCTTTCAATACTAAAAATAATATTCCAATCTTAAAAATTTTGTTCGATCTTTAAAATCATTCTTTCAATACTAAAAATAATATTTTCAATCCTAAAAATTTTGTTTGATCTCTAAAATCATTCTTTCAATACTAAAAATAATATTTTCAATCCTAAAAATAATATTTTCCATCTCAAAAGTAAATTTTTTCAATCTTTAAAATAGATGTTTTCAATCTTTAAAATAAATGTTTTCAATCTTTAAATTAAATGTTTTTAGTCTTCAAAATAAATGTTTTCAACCTTTGAAATAAATAACTTCATACCTTTAAAGTCAATAAATTCTTACATAACGAAGCGATTCAAAAAAATAAAAAATTTCATTTTCAGGGAAAGTCCTGATACAGTTATTATAGATCGAGCCACTTGGCGGACGCCAGAGTGAGTAATAATAAATAATAAAATAAAATAAAAAATATTCTCTACGAGGAAACAAAAGATTAATCATCACGTTGACAATGCTTCTTCTCTGAAAAAACAAAAGCACAATTTCAGTGCAAAAACAAAAGCACAATTTCAGTGCAAAATCAAAAGCACAATTTTGGTGCAAAGACAAAAACACAATTATAACTGCAAAAACAAACTTATAGGGAAAAAACAAAATCATAATTATAGTGCAAAAACAAACTTATAAGATAAAAACAAAATCACAATTATAGTGCAAAAACAAACTTATAGGGAAAAAACAAAATCACAAGTCACACGTTTGTTTGTGATTAACACAATTATATTTTGCAGGCCACCTCCTTCGGACGACGGATGGTGAGGATGAACAAATGAAAGTTTATCCAAAGATGATTCAAAGAAGATTTGTGTTTATTATATTATTTTAATTACTAAAATACCACTGGGCTGCGTTCAAATACAAAATAATTACAAAAAGACGTTATAATTGTTTATAAATGTACTATAAGTTTCGACGAAGTGTCTTTGAAAATCGTTTAAGAAAATTATTTGAATAAAGTGAATTTTCGTTAAAAAAACGCAATAAACTTATTCATAAAATAGAGAGAAAAGAGGAACTACTGGCTTCTCCAACAGAATTACTGGCAATGCAATAATAAGTCCCAACGTGGTCTTTTTCTAAACGTGGCAGCTGCATCCAGGATGTTCGCATTCTTGGTTCCGGACCGTCTTTTATTTTTACAACTCCATCATGATCATCGTCTAAAAAGTAATAAAGTATACAGTTAATATTTCTACAAACCTTGCGTTTATTTTTCAATAATATTTCTGCCAAACAAAGGATTTTATTTGAAAAAAGAACTGTAAATCAGTATTTTTCTTTTTTGTTTTGAAAAGCATTTCTTTTTTTTACCTTATACTGTAATAATTTTTGTCCCTTTGTTTTATTTTTACAAAATTTGAAAGTTAATTTTTGTCAAATTCTCTTTTTTTTGTTTATTATAATTATTATTGTTATTATTATTATTATTATTATTATTATTATTATTATTATTACTATTATTATTATTATTTTTATTATTATTATTTTTTGTTTTACTCTCAGGAAATTTTTACAAAACTCTCTTTTACTCTCATGAAATTTGATAGACGATTTTTGCAAAAATCTCTTTGCTTAAAAAAAATGATTTTTTTTGTTGAGAAAAAAATGATTTTTTAAACTCGTCATTATACTTTCAAGAAAGATAATTTTTATAAAATTCTCCGTTATTCTCGTGAAATTTGAAATAATATGAAGAATTTTTAGCTTACTAGGCAATTTCAAAACTTTGAGTCCATCTTCGGAGTGAAATTCCCAAAAAATATCTGGAATCGGAAATCCTTCGGCCTCGCAACTGAGGACTACTCTAGTGCCAAAAACGCCGGAAATATTTTTTGTGGCAGATTCAATCCATGGTCGATTTGGACAAGGGCCGAGATGATCAAGTTTCAAGTCTTGATTTCTGGATCTCATTACTTCTTCGCGTAAAGCACATGGCGTTTCGTACGTCTCATTATTGCTCCCACAAGCTGGAGATTGCTCTTTGCAGACGCAAATCGCTTCAGGCAAGTCCTAAAAGTCAGTTCGTTTCATTAAAATCAATATTGAATTTGTCAAAACAATGATACATTTTGGCTTCATTGAAACGATGAAACAGCTTGGTTTTATTAAAATAATGAAAGAGCTTGCTTTTATTAAAACAATCAAGCATTTTGGTTTAAATAAAACAATCATTTTTTGGTTTCACTGAAAAAAATCACACATGTTTGATTTTTTTGAAACAATCAAACATTTTTGATTTTATTGAAACAATCAAACATTTTTGATTTTATTGAAACAATCAAACATCTTTGGTTTTATTGAAACAATCAAACATTTTTGATTTTATTAAAACAATCAAACATTTTTGATTTTATTGAAACAATCAAACATTTTTTATTTTATTGAAACAATCAAACATCTTTGATTTTATTGAAACAATCAAACATCTTTGATTTTATTAAAACAATCAAACAATCTTTGATATTATTGATACTATCAAAAATCGTCGATTTTATGAAAAAAATCAAACATCTTTCATTTTATTAAAAGAATACAAAATTTTTCCTTTTATTGAAACAATCAAACATTTTTGATTTTTTTGAAAGAATCACACATCTTTGATTTTATTGCAATTATCAAAAATCGTTGATTTTATTGAAGCAACAAAACATTTTTGATTTTTTTGAAAGAATCACACATCTTTGATTTTAATTGAAACTATGAAAAATTATTGATTTTATTGAAACATACCAAGCATCTTTGATTTTATTGAAACTATCAAAAATTGTTGATTTTATTGAAACTATAAAAAATTGTTGATTTTATGGAAAAAAAACCAAACATCTTTGATTTTGTTGAAAGAATAAAAAATCTTTGATTTTATTGAAACGATCAGAAATTGTTGATTTTCTTAAAAGAATCCACATCTATGATTTTATGGGAACAATCAAACATCTTTATTTCATTAGGACAATCATTTTGATTAGATCCAAAAATATGCAACTTTTTGAGATATTTCGATATTTGACATTTTATTTAAAAACCTAGTTTCGCGAGCTTAAACATTTGTCATATTTATGCCAAATTTGTCAATTGAGAATACTCATAGCGGCATAATACACGCTTCAACTATCTTAATTGCAAGATTGATGGCAATTGCCTCACAGAAATAAAGCTGGTTTTAAACGGGTCAGCGACACTATTTTAATACTCTTGCCAATTCTTTCTAAATTTTATTTTATGAATGTAGGTGTTACAAACACTGCATTACATAATTATGACTTCAAATCCTCCAGAGTTGTACCTAATAATATAATATTATCCTACGGTGTAATTTAATATATGAAATTACGACGCTATATTCAAAAATATTATATTTTACTCAAAAATACTATATTTTGTGCAAAAATACTGTATTTTGTTCAAAAATACTATATTTTGTTCAAAAATACTATATTTTGTTCAAAAATACTATATTTTGTTAAAAAATACTATATTTTGTTCAAAAATACTATGTTTTGTTCAAAAATACTATATTTTGTCAAAAAATACTATATTTTGTTCAAAAATACTATATTTTTTTAAAAAATACTATATTTTGTTCAAAAATACTATATTTTACCCAAAGCTTTTTCCAAAAACATTTTTATCCGAAAAGAGGATATGTTATCCAAAACATGATATTTTATCTAAAAACTTTTTTTATCCGAAAAGAGGATGTGTTTCACAAAACGTGACATTTTATCCAAAAACTTTTTTCTATCCGAAAAGAGGATATGTTACACAAAACATGAAATTTTATCTAAAAACTTTTTTCTATCCGAAAAGAAGTTATATTACACAAAACATGACATTATATCTAAAAAAAATTGTTTATCCGAAAAGAGGACACTTTATCTAAAATATGATATTGTATATTATACGTATGTACGTATATTAAATAGCATTTTACAAAATAACATTATCCAAAGATACGATACGTAAAACTTGTTGAAAATCTAAACTATTCTGCAAGAAACTAGACATCCGATAATGAAATGATGATACATGTATAATAATTTGATTCATGAATATGAATATTTGAATATCAATATCTACATATTAAAGGAAAATTCATATTATATTAATGAGGAAATGATAAATTCGCTCATTCGTTTAGATAATGGCGAATGAATATTACCCTTAATTTTCTTCGTTAACAAACTTTTTGCACTCTCTAGTAGATTTTAATTAAAAGATGATCAACTCCAATTTTAAGTGCGCTCCGCTAAGGAAATTTTTATTATCGGCTGAGTACCTCGGCTTGAAGGTCTGAACGCAATTGACACGAATAATTCTTGGCACATAGACCCTCATTACGCCTTTCAAATGGTAATTCCGAAATGCTTGAATTCCAACAGGCTTCTCCGGTCATCTTTGCACAAACACCTTCTGGACAGCAGCCACAAACATCGCTCACAACACCCAATATACACCTTTCTGGATTTTCAGGACATCTGCATTTTTTCAATCACGTGTTATTTGCTTTTTCAATTCAATCATCTCGATAATAATCTTAATCCTTTCATTTGTCTTAATCTTTCCACTAATTTTAATATTTTCATTAATATAAATATTTACATTAATCTTCATCTTTTCTCTAATTTTAATCTTTTTATTAATCTTAATATTTACATTAATCTTCATCTTTTCTCTAATTTTAATCTTTTTATTAATCTTAATATTTACATTAATCTTCATCTTTTCACTAATTTTAATCTTTTCATTAATCTTAATATTTACATTAATCTTCATCTTTTCACTAATTTTTATATTTTCATTAATCTTAATATTTACATTAATCTTCATCTTTTTACTAATTTTAATATTAGCTAACTCTTAGCTATTCCAGCTAAATGGGTTTGCTATTATATGGATAGCAAACTTTTTTAGCTATAATAGCTAAGAATTAGCTAAAACAGCTAACATATTTAGCTGTAACAGCTAAATATTAGCTGTAGTAGCTAAAAATTAGCTATCCATATAACAGCAAACTCATTTTTCTCAGTGCATTAATCTTCATCTTTTCACTAATTTTTATCTCTTCTTTAATTCTAATATTCACATTAATCTTGATATTTACATTAGTCATCTTTTTAATCCTATTTTAATCAAATTATTAATCGCTTTACTCATCCCATAAATTATGTTAATCAACTGATTGAATAATCCTTCTAATCAATTAATCAAAACTAATCAATCTTTTTAATGAACTAATCAATCATTTTAATCAACTAATCAATCATTTTAATCAACTAATCAATCATTTTAATCAACTAATCAATCATTTTAATCAACTATTTTATTTATTTAATCAACTCTTTAATCATCATAATCCTTTGAAACAAATAATTAATTATTCTAATCGACTCTTCTTATTCCAATACTCTTCTTATTCGACTACTCTTTTTTCAACTTAATCAGCATTTAAATTGTGCACGAAAAAAATCACGCACTTAAAATTCTGAACGTTCAAATAAACGAAATGTCTATATCCTTTTCTTTTTTAAAATTTAAATTTGTTAAGAAATATTAATTTAAGTAACAAATACTGACTTCAATATTATTTATTTTTTATTATTTTTATTTTATTTACACAATTATCATTGTTTTAAAAAAGTAGCGCATTCTTTTATTATAAATGTCATTCTTGAAAAAGTGAAAACAAAACAATTCGTTCAAATGAACATTTAGAACTTCAGTAATATAAGAAATCGTGAGTTTCTTCAGCAACAAGTTTTGCCAAAATAGCTTTTAAGTATTTCAGTTATAAAAATACTACTTTTGCAGCAAAATGCTTTTTGTAACAAAACGTTTCGCTGTCCCAAAATAAAATATTTTGCGTGTTAACTGCTGGCATTTCAATTATTACTTCATCTTCAATTGTAAAATGGATTTAAAATTTGCACTTTAATTGTTAATTGAATTTAATCCTAGCATTTCAATTGTAAATTGGATTTATTTCTTGCACTTCAATTGTTAATTAAGTTATACTTAAAGTGTCTTTTAAATTAAACTGAAAATAAATTTATTTGAAAATAAATTTGAGCACAATTATTTTGGAATAATTATAGTTTTTAATTTTTGTTAAACATTTGTACAGTTTAACATTTATACTATTTTTTTTTATATTTTACTATTTTTTTTATATTTTACAATTTTTTTATATTTTACTATTTTTTTTTATATTTTACATTTTTTTTATATTTTACTATTTTTTTTATATTTTACTGTTTTTTCTTATTTTACTGTTTTTTCGTATTTTACTGTTTTTTTTTATATTTTCCTGTTTTCTCGTATTTTACTCTCTAAATCCTGAATTAGTAATTATTTACTAATTCAACAGCGAAAAGTCGTTTACCAATTGAAATAGTACACATTTACTAATTTTTAGTAAAAAACTACTAATCAATTAGTAGAATATAACTATTTTGTAGTAGAAAATTACTAATTTCATTAGTAGAAAATTACTAATGAAATTAGTAGGAAATTACTAATTAAATTAGTAGGAAATTACTAATGAAATTAGTAGAAAAATTACTAATGAAATTAGTAGTTTTCTACTAATTGAAATAGTCAAAGTTTACATTTTCAATTTACATTTTTACATTTACATTTACATTTTTTCTACTAAAAAATAGTTATATTCTACTAATTGATTAGTAGTTTTTTTACTAAAAATTAGTAAATGTTTACTATTTCAATCGATAAACGACTTTTCGCTGTTGAATTAGTAGAAAATGACTAATTAAGATTCAGAGAGTACTGTTTTTTTATATTTTACTGTATTTTCGTATTTTACTGTTTTTTCATATTTTACTGTTTTTAACAATTCGAACAAATTTTGGGATTTCCAATAGGTTTCACATACTTATAATCTCCACATACTGCACAACCCTCTGTCACGTTCACCTCTTCAGCGTGAGCTAATGTGTATCTTAAGCTCAATAACAAGAGAATCACTCCGAAATGCGACATTGTTGGAACTGACAGCAATAGTCCATTTTCGTCTCAGTACGTGAAGACAGAAAATGAAGAAGAGGGAGCAAGATGTACATATGTTACATTGTATAATTCACGCCTACTTGTCACAAACTCCAACCAAACATAAGGAAATCCTTTTTCAAATCATTAAAACATGTGGGTCACAATCCAAAACTCGAAAATATTACTTCCTTGTTAATTTGCAAGCTTCAAAACTTCAAAGCATTTTGCAACATGTAGATTAATAACTTTTTTGTCAAATGATTTACAGTCACTTTTCGTTAAAAAGAAGAACTCACCTTCAATTTTTGACAAAATTAATCGCTACAACTTTTTGAAAAAAGATTCGAAAGAATTTTTTGCAAAAATGACTCGCAAGGATTTTTTGCAGAAATGATTCGTAAGAATCTTTTGCAAAAATAATTCGTAGGAACTTTTTACACATGATTCGCAAGAATCGTTTGCAAAAATAATACGTAAGAACTTTTTGAAAAATGATTCAAAAGAATATTTTGCAAAAATGACTCGCAAGGATTTTTTGCAGAAATGAATCGTGGGAAATTCTTGTACAAGTGATTCGCAAGAATTTTTGGCAAAAATGATTCGTAAGAATCTTTTGCAAAAATAATTCGTAGGGACTTTTTGTACAAGTGATTCGCAAGAATTGTTTCCAAAAATAATTCGTTGGGACTATTTACACAAATGATTTGCAAGAGTCGTTTGCAAAAATAATACGTAAGAACTTTTTGAAAAATGATTCTAAGGAACTTTTTGCAAAAATGACTCGCAAGTATTTTTTGCAGAAATGATTCGTGGGAAATTCTTGTACAAGTGATTCGCAAGATTTTTTTGCAAAAATAATTCGCAAGAATTTTTTTCAAAATTGATTCCCTATAATATTTTGCAAAAATGATTCGCAACTTTTCGACAAAATGTTTAGAGAATTGTAGAGTCAAAAAATATAAAATAGCACTTTAAAAGTTGAAAAATCAAGCAATAAGAAATTTTTTTTTTTAAATTGTCACTGCTAAAAAATAAATAAATAATTGTCACTACGTCGTTATTGTTATTATATTAGACGAAATCATGTTGACTTGGTCTTTAAATGGAATTAATTTATTAAATTTGTATCGACTTTTTAAATTGATTAAAAATGTAATAATATTATAATTCAGAATTCTTTTATTAAAATCTCATTCATTAGAATCGTATTATTATAAACTTATTATAATCGTATATTATAATTCTATTATCAAAATCAAATTATTTAAATGATAATAATTGTATTACTAAAATCGAATTATTTAAACTGTGAACGAAATTGTCGATTATTATTACTAATTATAATCGAATAATTAAAATAGTATACGATTATAACTGTGTTCTTGTTCTACAATAAATTATCCTACGATTTGTCTCCATAATCGAACAATTATTTTAGTATGACATGATATTTATTGTAAACATCACATTTTATACAAAGACGTTAAAAAATACAAGAAAAATAATTATACAGTTTTTTGTACAATAAGTGCATTTTTACTTTTACACTAAAAAATTTTCAATTACTTTACTTTTTTCAATTACTTTACTTTTTGGAATTACTTTACTTTTTGCAATTACTTTAATTTTTGCAATTATACTTTACTTTTTGCAACTACTTTACTTTTTGCAATTACTTTACTTTTTTCAATTACCAATACTTCACAAAGCTTTCAATTTGTAAGTATCATAAAAAATACTTTCATTTTATTGTTCCAAATAAGCTTCATTTTTTCAAGATTCACTCAAAACAACCGTTTGTAGAACTCTTCCTAGAATTTTTCCTACCAGCATTCACAGAATGTAAAACATCATTAGACAAATTTTGTTTCCTAGAATTATCACTTTCATTCCTATTTTCTTTTACACCACTCTTCTCGTTTTTATCTTCAATCTGAGAATCAATCGAAGTTTGATTTGAAGACAAATAAAACGTACTTTCCGAACTAGTTTCATTTTTATTTCCTTTCCTTGAATTCGACGAATTATTTTGTCCACTTACATGTTCATTGTGTTCAGAATTCTCATTAATTTTTGACGAATTGACCGTATTTTTTACATGTTTCCAATTCTTGATTGAAGCAGTGTTTTGATAAGAATTATATTTACCGGAATGAGATCTTGGTCTGGAAATATTCTCCTTACGATCTAATTTAAATCTGCATACAGGTTGTCGTCTCTTTTTCGTATAACGTCCGCAATCTTTTACACAACTCAGATCTGCTTCTGAATCGTATTGATCTTTATTTGAGTCCAGTGCACTAGCTGTAAACTGATCTGATGTTTCTTTATCCTCTGACGATGAAAGAGTACTATTTTTTCTTTTAGCAAAATTCTCTTTCTTGGAACAACACTCTTTCCGGCAACTCAACGAATTTTCCAATTGTGCAAGGAAAATTTTATGCTTCATTAGATTTTCATTATTATTTAATTCCTTTTCATTATTGCAGGTACTCTCAAGTTTTTTAAAATTAGTTTTTAGTTTATCGTCTCTACACTCATTGTGAAAAGTCTTTTTGGTGTTGTCTTCCTTTGCACATTTTTCCGATACTTTTTCTTCCGAAATGGCATCTGTTTTTGAAGAGTTGGAAAAATTAATCAAGTGATTGGATTGGGGGCATTTTTATGCAACTATTATTTCTATGCGAGAATTTTCATTGATTCTAATTTTCATTTAGTTTAATTTGAATTCACTTCAATTTTACTTTATTTCCATTTTAATTTATTTTCATTTTAATTTATTTTCAATTTAATTCATTTTAACTTTAAGCGATCTTAATTTTAAGTGATTTTAACTTCAAGTGATTTTAACTTTAAGTGACTTTAACTTTAAGTGATTTTAACTTTAAGTGATTTTAACATTAAGTGATTTTAACTTTAAGTGCTTTTAACATTAAGTAATTTTAACTTTAAGTGATTTAACTTTAAGTGATTTTAACTTAAAATGATTTTAACTTAAAAAGATTTTAAATTTAACTGAATTTGATTTTAATTTGTTTTAATTTCAATTTATGTGAATATTAATAGATTCTAATTGCAATAGACTTCAATTGTAATTAAATCTAAGATTTTGCATCTAGGCGTTAAATTTACAGGATTTACATAATTTCGGGGACAAAAAAGTTCTAGAGCATTTCCAAGGAACAGGAGAAAGCAAAGATGAACAAATTGGACATTGAAAACAGTTTTTTGGTAAAAGAGAATCCTGATTATTACCGCAATTTTCTTGGTCGAGAACTTCTTTTCTGGAAATTGAATTTGGAGAAAATAAATTTGATTGCAGAATTTTTGAACTGTAATTGTTTTAATGTTGAATTCTAAAAATTAGATATAATAAATTTCATAATTTTTTCTAGATATTACTTGATACTATAGTTTAGAAGAATTTGCATATACTATTCAGAAAAAGATGTAATTCTATGTATTTCATATTGTTTCTATTTTTTTGAAACATTAATTAAGATATATGTTGAAATTTTAATTAAAATATTGAAATAGTAATTGAAATTTTGAAATAGTAATTGAAATTTTAAAATAGAAATTGAAATTTTGAAATAGAAATTGAAATATTATTGAAAATATTAATTGAAATATTTATTGAAAATAGTAATTGAAATATTATTTAAAATACTAATACAAATATTATTTAAAATATTTAGTAATTGAAATATTATTTAAAATACTAATTGAAATGTTATTTAAAATACTAATTGACATATTATATTTAAAATACCAATTGAAATATTTTATTTTTAGATAATATTTAAATTGCTATTTTTATTAATTGAATTATTATTTAAAATTTTAATTGAAATATTAATATCTCTTTTTTTTCACAGTAATCATTCCATACCTTTTTTCATCAAATCCAGAATCATAGCAGCAACAAAAATGCGATTGACAATCCTGATTACAAATTTCTGGAAGAGTAGAACACATATTGCTGATTAAGAAATGCCTTTCAGTTCAATTTATTATTATTATCATCTTTTAATCCACTTTTTTAAGCGTAAACTATGTTAATTACATATTTACACACACTACACAAATAAATACATCAAATATTTTTGTTTTGCAATTTTTACGTACGTTGTTCGCGTAATTATATTAAATCCTTTGAATTTACATACATCCAATTCTAAATTCAATTCAATTCTAAATTAGATTAAAATCTAAATGCAATTAAACTATAAATTTAATTCAATTTTAAATCAAATTCGATTTTGAATTAAATTCGGTTCTAAATTCAAGTAAATTCTGAATTAAATTCAAATCTAAACACAATTCAATTCTAAATTAAATTCGATTTTAAATTAATTTCGGTTCTAAATTCAAGTCAATTCTAAATTAGATTAAAATCTAAATACAATTAAATTCTAAATTCAATTCAATTTTAAATTAAATTCGATTTTGAATTAAATTCGATTTTAAATTAAATTCGGTTCTAAATTCAAGTAAATTCTGAATTAAATTCAAATCTTAATTCAATTCAAATCTAAATGAAATTAAATTCTAAATTCAATTCAATTTTAAATTTAATTCAATTTTAAATCAAATTCGATTTTGAAATTAATTCGGTTCTAAATTCAAGTCAATTCTGAATTAAATTCAAATCTAAATACAATTAAATTCTAAATTCAATTCAAATCTAAATGCAATAAAATTCTAAATTCAATTCAATTCTTAATTCAATTCAATTTTAAATTAAATTCGATTTTGAATTAAATTCGGTTCTAAATTTAAGTCAATTCTGAATTAAATTCAAATCTAAATGCAATTCAATTTTCAATTAAATTCAATTTTAAATCAAATTCGATTTTAAATTCAAGTCAATTTTAAATTAGATTCAAATCTAAATGATATTAAATTATAAATTCAATTCAATTTTCAATTAAATTCGAGTTTGAATTAAATTCTATTTTAAATTAAATTCGGTTCTAAATTCAAGTAAATTCTGAATTAAATTCAAATCTAAATGCATTTCAATTCTAAACTAAATTCAATTTTAAATTAAATTCGATTTTAAATTAAATTCGGTTCTAAATTCAAGTCAATTCTGAATTAAATTCAAATCTAAATGCAATTCAATTCTAAACTAAATTCAATTTTAAATTAAATTCGATTTTAAATTAAAGTCGGTTCTAAATGAAGTCAATTCTGAATTAAATTCAAATCTAAATGCAATTCAATTCTAAACTAAATTCAATTCTAAATTCAATTCTAAGTCTAAATTTGGAAATTGCCGAGATGTAAACTACTTTTGTGTCATAAAAAATTGATAAGACATTATTTCGTTCATGAAAATTGTTTAATTATCCACAAATTATTTTCGGTTTTTTATAATGGTGATAAAGAGCAACGCCAGAGGCCCAGAATACAGCAACAAAAATCAGTAGAGCGAAAGATGTAATAGTCGTTGTACTGGGAACGAAGATGAAGCGAATTGTATATCCAAAAAAAGCCATTAAATTACCGCCACCCTGCTTGGGTTTTTCGATCACTCGGTCATCTCCTCTACCTACCTTTAGTCATAAAAGTAATACAAAAATATTTTATTATCTTTTAAAATCAAGTCGCGATTATTTTTGTAATTATTTAACGTAACTGTTTTTAAAATAAGAAACTATCGACGAGAGGAGGAAGGTATTTTTCACGCTAAAATACAAAACGATTCAATATTTCGAAAAGTATATTTTTATTCATATTACTATTATTTTTATTATTATCATATTTGATATTATCATTTTTAATATTATCATTTTTAATGATTTTTAATATTATCATTATTGCTCATATTATGATTATCGTTCATAATATTATCATTATTGTTCACATAATCAATAATTCATTATAGCATTATTATTTATAGTATTATTATAATTCATAATGTTAATAATAATAATAATAATATTAATTTTAGAGTTTTTAACCCCCGAGTGATAAATATCAATTAGTGAATAAATGCGTGGTTCGAATAAATTAATTTACGATACTGTCCAATGTTTCGAGCAATATTGATGTTCTTTTTATATTTTTTACACGCGTTTATTTATTATTTGATTTATTAATTTGCGTTTCTTTGATATTCAATTTGTCCTTTACAATTATTCATTTCGTGGCTATTAATTTTGCATCAAACTCATTGTACATCATTAAATTAATTAAATAATTAAAAACGTTTTTGAAATCCGAATATTAAAAACTCCATGTGCAGATTCTCGAAACATGAGTAATAAAAGTAAATTTGCGGGAAATACTAATTTACAAATGTATAAATAATTAAAAAAGCATTCACATTTTTAAAGCATTCGCGTTCATTTATTTTTTGATTCACTTGTTCGTTTTGATTATTCGTTCTTTATTTATTCATTAATCGATTACATTATATAATCGTTTATTATATATATTTGACACGATCTGAAGAAAGGGACCTTACAAGCATTTGAAATTAGGTTATGTTTGTGACAGTTTTAGCTGAATTAATGCTTTCTTTTTAATTATTTGCAACGAAAGAAAGTTTTTTTCGAATAGCTATTTCGTAAACTGTCGAGAAAAACTGTTTTTGTCTGTAGATAATTGAAAGGAAATAATTAAGTTAAAACTGCCAGCAAACATAACCTAATTTCAAATGCTTGTAAGGTCCCTTTCTTCAGATCGTGTCACATATATATACATATAGTATATTTTTATATATACTTAAAGAAAGTGGATTCAAGCATTTTTCCTTCAGGGTGGCTACACGGCGATAACAAATAACATTAATTGAAAATGTCGATCCTTGTAACACTTCCTCTATATTTTTTACATTCTTATCAATAATGAAAGTGCGTATTATTTAAAACTCGTTTTGTAATTTCCACTTCCCCACAGAAAAAACCTGGCATCCATTTCAATAGTGCACGCTGCTAAATTTGAAGCGCATCAAATATGAATCTGCGGTAGGTGGCGACACATTCGTTTAGCTCAATTTGAGCTCTCATCAAAAGTGAATTCAAGTTTTTCTGTGAAATCATATTTCTAACAGATTAAAACTTTTTTTAAAAAATTTTCTACACAAAAACTTTCTACATTAATAACAAAGGATTCAGATGCCTCAGATTAAAATTTTTGTTTTAGTTTTTCTACACAAAAATATTCTAAATGAAGAACAAAGAATTCGAATGCCTCAGATTGAAATGTTTGTTTTAGTTTTTCTACAAAAAAATATTTTAAGTGAATAACAAAGGTTTTAAATGCCTTGTATGAATAATAGAATAATATTAACAAAGCTTCTTCTTGAGGAAGCAAATAATTAAAAATAAATTTACAAACAGTACAAATTTATTTCGAGTCTAGTTCTAACTACATTAAAAAACAACACTCAGAGAAAAGAATTCGTGTAAACAAGAATAAAAATACACTTACAACTTACTCTTGTTTCAAGAATATTTTCAATTTGTTATAAGAAGTTTTATACCTTAATCAGGAATAAATACTTTGAGTTAAGAATAAATACTTGAATCAAGGATAATTATTCTTGATTAAAGAATACATATTCTAGGTCCGAATCTACGAATAAAGTAGATTAGATCCAATGCATTTTTGCATTGAATCAAGAAAACTTAGTGAAAAGATCTAGATGCAGATATCGAAACAATGTCACAGAAAAAACCCAGGATCAAGTTGAGTAGCAAATGAGCATCGGTCTCTCAACTTGAGTGACATGGTAAAACGACTCAAAATGATTGAAGCAAGTTCAAGTTGAGTATAAAAAACAGTGGAAAATATGATGAAATAAATAATTTCGTATGAAGACACAAAACAGAAAAATTAACATTGTAAAAAGAACGTACTAGATTTATCAAAATAATTGTAATCTTAATTGCCTGTAATGGTGTGATAAAATCAAGAATAATTGTAGGTTATGAAAGTGTTTTGACAGCTGGACCTGCTGGACGAGTGTGCCAACCTTAAAATATTATACTTTGTGGGGAGTTCACAACCAGAATTTCGTGGGTTAGAGGTTGTTGCACCATGTGAATCAGCCTTAAGATCTCCTCCCGCGCTTTCCATTGCTTTCCATCCGACGACGCGCGAAAGAGGGAAGCAGAGATCAGATTACCTGATCCGACTGTAGAGTACGGATGTACTCCAAAAGATTGTAGTGTAAATATAATTTGTGAATAATGTGTTGTTAAGTTTAACGAATAAATATAGCCATCTCGGAAACTCAGTGTTCTACCATAAACCTAGACTTATTTAATTCCTTGCAAAATATCCTACTTCTTGATGGGTAAATGGAAGACCCAATGACTTAGTGCTTCTTACCAAATTGGTTAAACATCTTCTGCAAGTACTCAATTTTGATCAAATACCTGTACATCTTTGGACTGATTCCGCAATCAGTTATACTTGGATAAACGGCAATCTATCTCGCTGGAAGGAATTTGTTCACAACCGAGTTTGTTTTATTCAAGAGACAATTCCTTTCGCAAAATGGCATTTCATATCAGGAAATGAAAATCCAGCTGATTTTGCAACAAGAGTGCCCTGTGGCAATGTAAAAGAGCAATAGGAAACAGCTGGGGGTTAAAAGCGGATACACTATTGTGGATCTATAAAGCGATCCTGCTTCCTAGGCTAACATATGCATCTGTGGTCTGGTGGAGCAGAGTCGAAGTATTGTCGGCTAAAAACCGACTTGAAACAGTAAGGGGGATGGTCCTTAGGAGC
>WNHD01005568.1:0-10068 GCA_011057455.1 Ganaspis sp. Gsp50 | reverse complement strand
AATTCATATTTTTATATCATTTTATTTATTATAAATTACGGTACGGAACCCTTCGATTTTTGAGCGAGTTCAACTCGCACTTGTCCGATTTTATTTAAACGTAGTATTTATTTTAAAACAGAAGTTCTAAATGAAATAGTATTAATATTTTTGAACGTCTACAAGCAAGTGTTTCCCAATTTAAGATAAAAAATTATTTATAACACTCTAAACTAATCTAATATAAGTAGATAAAAATAGTTATCGTTCACTCACGTAAATGAATTGACGATAAGAGAATTGGCATCATTTTCTCGATCGAAATCAGTCTTGATGAAATCGAGTGCACCGTTGTCACCAAATGCACCCCATTCAATATCAATAATCACCTGCAACCATAATTAACATTTATATTCGTAAAATTTTAATGGGATTGTCTTTGTTGTTCAATTAGTTTATATTTAACTGTAATTCAATATGATAATTTAATTACCAATATGATAATTGAGAAAATAGATTCATTTAATTTTTTAATTATTTTGAATAATTTTCATATCGATTAGCATACAAAACTGACCAATCACGCTTCAGTTTTTTAAAATAAATGTGAATATAAAGCTAAACACCATATTTTTGTTTTTTATAATATTTCAAATCAGTACAAAAATAGAGTAGTGGTAATGTGTTCAATTTTAAGTATGAGGGTCCCGCGATCGAATATCCTCAAAAGATTTTTTAATTTATATATATTAGGTTTTAAATAGATTACAACTACGAATAGAAAAGAGTGTGCAGTTATAATAAGATATTATAATAAATTTATTTTTTGAATATTCAAAAAAAACAGTTAAATTCAATCTTACATGTTACCCTTTATTGGATCGTAAATGCAACCATAGAACCATAAATGTTACTCAAGCGATGAGCATAAATGCGGTTTCAATTCAAATTCGCAACCGTTTGACTGACCATACAAACAAACATTCATTCTTGAAATTGTTGACTATTTTCCTGAGAAATTTTCCACGAAGTTTTAAATGGTATCTTTTAAGAAATTTTCAAAAGAAACTTCCAGGAAGAATTTCTTGAAATCTTTCAACATGATTGAATTTTAGAATATCTAGAAAGCCTCCGAATCTTAAATGGGTAGCTTCTAGGAAGCTTCTCGGAATATATAGTGCTATCTGGATTCATAAGATAAAAAATAATATGAAAAATAAAAAAAAATAAAATAAAAAAAAATAAAAAATAAATAAAAAATAAAAATCAAGTTTTAAAAATAAACTATATTTAATTCTTTAAAATTATTTCTAAAGGCATTTCAAACTTTTGGTTTTTATTTCTTAATATACTATTACATGCCTTGAAATAGAAAACATTATTATAAAACCTTTTCAAAACACTTTGTAAATAATTGTATAATTTGTAAGTAACACACCTGTCTTTCTCCGTGTCTTTCCACCTCCCAATGTTCCACTTTATCTGCTCGTTCGAGATAACAAGCATTACTTCCAGTTCCCAAAATTAGGCCAATAGCTGTGTTGGGATCCTGCGTGGCTCCCTGAATCAAAGTTCCTGTAGTGTCATTTAAGATTGCTAGAACATTGACTCGAGTATCGCCTCTTCTGTCTAAAGCTTCTCGAAGAAGTTGCACTGCATCTTTTCCGACAACGTCTGGACAATTGAAACTTTTTGTCCACGTTACCAATATGCCAACATCCAATGAATGCTGAATCATGGGAAATGAGAAAGTGAAACCTGTACAAAAATTTTGTTTACTGCTTCTATTAATTAGGTTCCATCGCTTTTAAAATCGTACGGGATAAGAAAAGATAGAGAAAAAGGATTGAAATTCTATTTTGTTTCATTTATTATGAGGTAAAACATGCTCTTCCCTTGTGTCTTACTCTCGAAACTTTGGGCACATGTCTTAATAAACTGACCATTGTATAAAAGTGTCATTTTCAAAATACTTCTGGACAGCCATTTTGCGTTCTCTAAGAAGGAATATCTAGAAAATCTTGTGGTAGTAAACTTTCCACTGGACAGTAGGAGAATCCGAATTGATACGGTAAGGGCTCTACATGGTCGGGAACATTGTAGCCTTGATTTAAAAATTGTGACAAACAGAGCAATTTGCTGATTCAAAATCTATAAATTACCAAGAGAAGACTTTTATCCGATTATTTCGCTAAAGAAATTGGAGTACATCCGGATCCCTTTAACAAAATTAGGACAAAGCTGTATTTTATTACGAAAGCAGGCCAGGCAGGTTCTAATGCAACCAATAAATTCTGACCAGCTTTTTCGATTTTCTACATTAGGCAGGGTTTGGAGAAATTGAATGATTTTTATATCGGGCAGGAATGGAACACCTACAGGCAATAGTTTTTAGAGGCATAACTGGGTCAATGAGGACCACGACAACAGTGGCACTAGGATTCATATACTCTTGGAAGAACCACTGCTTATATCTGCAGTGGCTGAATTTGTGCTCACTATGAGTAGGCAAAAGGCAGATGGGAACATGCACTAAGTCGCCCTGCACACAAGCTGCACTTAGGTAGTGACTGGAACACTCAATTATGACTAGGGGAGTTGAGTACTTTCCAAGACTCGCGGGCGAGAGTGGTTCGTCCTGAACGACATCTCCCACTTAGCTGTAAACACCCAGGTTTCAATGTAGTGGTTTCTCATGGACGACACCTCCTACTTTCATCGGTTCATATGCACAGAACTTCAAGGGAGATGCGAGACTTTTCGAGAATGTACAGCTCCGGTACAAGTCTACTGAAGAGTGCCCCCTATGCAGAGCCCTTGGTTTGAAGTTTTTTTACTGCATGCAACACTGATGCCATTCTTCTTAATTGCTCAGACTCACCTAAAGAACTCAAAATGAATCATCATAGTGAAGGTGACACCAGCACGATACCCAATCACACCCATTACCATAAGACATTTTGATAGGAAACTGACGAACAAAATCAGGCACGATATTATTTGGCAGAATACGCAAATTTTCTACCAATTAATCGGATTCACAGTTCGATAATGGAGTAATTGACGGAGTTTCGCCCACAATTATTGAGGAGACCATCTTCCTTCATAATAATATTCTACACAATTCAAATTTTCCGCCAACTATCCACCTTCAGTATGTCCAAGCAGAAAAATGAGAGGACTGCTGTTATTTTAAGAGAGTTTGATGAAAATCTCTTAGATTTATTGAAAATTAATATTCAAAGGCAGTATATCATCGGAATTTGATTCAAACATGTTGAAGAAGATTTATCAATTATTCCGGTCCATCGACGCGGAACTCTCAAAAGCTACGGCCCTGACGCTAGTAATTGCGTCTCCTTGCTTCGAATAAGGACGAGCCAACCTAATCCTTGTTCGTGAGAGCATGGTCACAACGACAGCGTTCCAGGAAAGATGAAATTGTTAAATACAACATCCAGGATTTGGCAAATATATTGAGAGATCGGAAACCTGGAGGTTAGGATGACGCCCCATCAACATATGACCCTAAAAGATATAAACTTGTTGACTAGAGTAGTACGAAAAATAACACGGGCAAGAAGATCGTGCGAAAGAAGAAAAGGAAAAATAAGTACGTGTTGCGGGCGGAAGCCGAAGCTTCCTTCATGACACTCTTTGTAAATCTTTGTCCCGACGAGGACGTCGGTGGTTTTTTTCTTTTCTACACGGAAAAAAATGTTTTGTGAAATTCACTGAAACTACTTGCGCCATCTACAAAACGGGACTTGTGATACTCACAAACAACCGAATTTGGGAAATACACAAACCAAATCTATATTTGCGACAATATGTCAACGGCACGATCCAGAACGCAAACAGCTGATTCTTTTGCGCATGTGTGGCGCATGCGCATTGCTGAATTTCTTGGGATTAACACAAGCCAGTTTGAAAAACCCCGAGTACCGGTTTTCAGATAATTTCAATACATTTTATCAAAATTTTCCATCATATTGAATCAGACATTTTTAATTTTAAAAAAGTGATATCATATTCGTAATCAGCGACCCTAAAAACCCCCGAGTAACAATTTGTAAGCTGATGCTATCATTTTTTAATGTTGTCGTCCGCCATATTGGATCTGCCATTTGGAATTTTCAAACTCTGACGTCAGAATTGTAATCAGCAACCACGAAAACCCCCTAGTTACCAAATTCGACTAGATTAATTCGGTATTGGAATTTTGGCCAGCTTTTTGTCTATTTGGAACCACTGTGTGATGGTGAGAGAAAGGCTGAATAGTGGTTGAGGTAGGTATGTTGCGATGCTTACGAATACTCACTAAATTCAATGCGAATATCTCCTATTCGTATTCGATGAATTACAATGCGCTCACGAGCATCCACGAATGTAACTATTCTAACGAATAATTTGTAGCTAACTACAAAATGATCATCCCCTTGCGTTACAAAGTGTGAAACGCACGCATTTAATTACAATTTTTTATATATTTTTGTGTTTGTTTGAACCTTCAATTATTTTATCTTCAACTTCTCAAAGTACATTATTTTAGGATATGGCATCAATTAAGATCTCAGCAGTTGGTTTTATGAGTGATATCGATTTTAGTTTACCAAGAGGAAGCTCTACGTCTTGAAGACCCTCATTGATGACGAAGTCACTGACACATTCGGCAAGATAGTCAAAGAGAGGCATTCCTGATCCCACCCTGAGATCTGCACAAATATGGTATTTTTTTACATCCTCACGGACAGCTACGCCATTTACAAGTTCCAACAGAATTACTCGAAAATTTGTTCCCCCGAGGTCAAGTGCGAGAAACAATCCTTCTTCTGCAATTTAGAAAATGAAATTCTTGTTACTAAATCACATATACCCAGTTTCCGTCCACTTTTACAAATTTCCCGTATTATAATGTAAATTAACTTATTAAATTATTGTATTATCTTTAACATAGAATGAGTTGAGTTGATTTACGTAAAAACATTGAAGCAAATAAATTAATTACGAAAGTTATAATCAAAATTAAAGTGGACGAAAACTGGTCCTTAGGCCGCCTTAGGTGGACGGAAACTGGGTCAACCACAGTAGTCACGAATGGTAAATTTTCTACTTTTTCTTATCGAATTTTAATTTTTCAAGTTCATTTGCGTTACATAGACCTTTTGCACACGGAAACATACAATTTTGTAAAAAAGGGGTCAGATTAAAAGTCAAATGTCAGCTCAATGGCGTGTCAGCTTCCCGTCAAATAAGGTGATATACACTGAAAGAGAAGTTCACTGATTTTTTTACACTGCATATCACTTTATATGACATGCCGCTTACATCTCTTTAAAGTTCACATATTTATAAATTAATAAAATAAATCATAAAATATGTTCTAGTAATATAAACCATGAAACAATTTTGATGGAAATTCTACAAATTGTATAATAACCTGTTCCATTTGGAAGTTCTGGTATGTAGGTATTTTCCATTTGTAAAGAAGACGCCTGCTGATGTATGCCCTTTTCCATTTCACTTTTGAAGACATTTTGTATTTTTCTGACAGTAGCAGCAGAGAGTCTCATTTGTTCGAGTCGATTTTCAATCTGAAAGTTGAAATTTCATAAAATGTGTTTTAAAGACGTCAGATAAATAACATATTGACTGGAATTTTAGTTATCTATTCAAGGAATATACATTTTGTACTTTCTACAGTTTTTATTAAAATTCATTTATGCCTTTTTTGTTGTCGATAAATGGTATATTCAAATATGCTTTAAAATTTATTCATTTACAATGTGCATGAATACATTTGGAATAAGATTTTCAAGTACCTACGTTGTAATGTTATATTTTGCAATGACTGCACTGCAAAAACTGATGTCTCGATCTAAGACGTCAAGTGTCTAACCGTAAGACATTTAGCGATTTAAGACATCAACATAAGACATTTTCTTGTGTCTTAAAACGCTAAATGTCTTAAGGTAAAACACACGATGTCTTAGTCCAAGACAACAGTTTTTGTAGCATGGTAGTATATGAAAGTAAATTTTGCATTTATATGTTCCAGAGTTGCAAAATATAATACACTGGAAACTCTATGTAGCGAACCTCTAAATATAACTCGTTTATTTCCTTCTAAAGTGACTACACGAGAGATATAAGGGAATCAAAGAGTATGATGCGCATGCGCGGAGACGATTTCGATCTATCAGAAGCGTTCCTGATAGTTTTGCATGGAAAAACACTGAATTCCTTTTATTGACTTTCATTATTTTTTACTGTTTTCATTATTTTTTATTGATTTCAATTATTTTAATTGACCATCATCAATTATTTTCTTTACTTGTCACCAATTGAATTAGAAATATGAAGAAGCAGCAGGGGGTAGTTAATTCTAAAGGAGTCGGCAACGAAGGATTTAAAAGAAAATAGAAGGGTCGTTCATCTCTTCTGTCTGAGTTTCGTAAGATCACTGGTGTAAATTCACTGTTACTATAACAGGTCATTGCAAGAACGTAAGAGTTCAAGAGCAACTTATTCAACAATGGTACATATGTGTGTAGACAAGTCTTTTGTAATAAATCTGTCTCTAAACTTTTGTGAATTCAGTATCCAGAGGTGAATCAAAATATATTCAAAATAATAATAAACGAATAAAAACAATAGGAAAGGAATAATTGTAAAAAAAGAATGAAAAAAAATACGACTGTACATTTTCACATTATATTCGTGTAAGTTAAATATAAGTTAAATTTATGTTAAATAAAAGCAGCTTATACATTTTAAAGCATTTTTATTATTATAAATAGACAAACGATTAGTTCAAAATTGGTTACTTGGAGATGTTGGGGATCTCTGATTACGCACCTAAAGTCAATGTTTGAAAATTCAAAATGGCGGATCCAAGATGGCAAATGAAAAATTTACTGGATTAACTTTTGTTTATAATTTTAAATCTATAATTTAATTTTTAATAATCATTACAATAACATATCATAATAAAACGCCAATCAATTATAAAAATAATATTTAACTTTCAGTAAAAATTGAAAAACAAATTTTTATGAGTAAAATTTTTTCATTCATAATTGACTATTGCCAGTCAATAGTAATGATAGTCAATTATTTGCAACGACGCAAAGTTATACGTAAATGTAGAATGATACGTAGCAATTATTAAAATATTGGTTTATCATTGTCGCCTAATAAAAAAAACTCTTGGCTACGTGCCCCATTAATGAGTTAGTAATGACTGTTGGCATTTTTACATTGAGTAATTAAGAATAGTTGTCTAATTAATTTTCAAAATGTTCTCTTTATAAGATACGATTTTTACAATCGTTTTTAATTTTTATTCGATAAAAACTTCTTCAAATCATTTTATCTACTTTTTCTTTTTAGAAATAATGTTTACAATATTACTAGAACTTTCCTATCGATAGATAGAGAAATTTAATAAACAATTTATAATATTAATGTGAAGATTTAAGTTATGAAACCTTTGAACAGAAAGAGAGCATCTTGATAACCCTTTTGCTCTGTGAAACTAATAAATAAAACTTAATTAGGCAATTGCAAAAAAAATTACGAGTACATAAGAATTCTTAGGTCAAAAGTCGTTACAATCATTTGAAGATGGACTGTGAACACGATAAGTATCTTGACAATCTCTTGAAAATTGTTGATAATATTCTTTTCTTACTTTTTGTCGTCTAACATCATCCGAGATTACAAGAGGAGAAACCTGGATTGCCTCCTGAAGAGCGCGGTCAGCAGGTACAACCATTTTTGTCAATCCTTAAACAATAACTGAAAAAGAGAACAAATACGTTACAATTACGGTAAAAATGGTCATTTATAATTTTGTGTTTATACAGGATTTCTACAAATTTTTCTTCACAAAATTCCATGAGTTTTATTAATTTTTATTAATATACTATTGTTGTTTTTTAATTAAAAAATAAATGTTTCAATATTTTCTAGGAATTTAAATTACTTTTGAAATACTGAAAGTTTTTTGAAAATAATTTTCTATAGAATTTAAATTACTCAAGATCATTATTATTAATTTTAAAACCATTTTAGGTATTTGAAGTGTTTTTAAATATTCTGAAGTATTTCTAAATAATTTGAAGCATTTTGAAAGATTTTGAAGTGCTCTGGAGTATTGTAATAATTTTAAAATACCTTAAACAAATTAATATTTAAAAATCTGCTTATAATTTATTTAATACTTAAATACCAATATTTTTAAATATTTCTAAATATTTTGAAGTATTTTAAAGTATTTTAAAGTATTTTAAAGTATTTTAAAGTAATATAAATGATTTTGAAGGATTTCAAAGGAATTTTAAGTTTATTTAAATATTTTGAATTCTAAGTTTTTTTAATTTCTTATAAGTAATCTGAATTATTTTAAAGTACTTTTAAGTATTTGTAATTATTTTGAATTATTGAGAAATAGTTGGAAATATTTTAAAGTAATTTTAAGTACTTTTACATATTTTAATGTAATCTGAAGTTTTTTAAAGTAATCTGGAGTTTTTTAAAGTAATCTTAAATATTTTAAAGTAATCTTAAGTATTTTGAAATATTTTTAAGAAATTTTAAGAATTCTTAAATATTTTGAATTTTCTTCTGTAGCAAAAGTACACAATTTTGATAATAAAATTTAATAACTTGGCATCGTCGTTATTTTAGAGAAAATGCGATAAATTTGTTACTTCAGAGGGAACCTTTTTTATATTTTTATTTTTTTCTGTTCATGAAGCAATATACGCTTTGTATTAAATTTCAGAACACATATCATGTTTTTCTCGCAAAGATATTCATGGTTGATCAAATATATATATTTATCACCTTTGTAGAAATATAAATTGAAACCAATTGACAGAATTAATTAAAATAAAATGGGGATCTAAACAAACTTTTTAACAGAATCAAAGAAATATTTTTTCGACTTTCAGTAAAAGTTTCTTTGAAAAGAATTTAATCTTCTTTTGAGAATGAGTTTTTAAAGACTTGTCTTATCTTTTTTTTAAAATGATTAATATACTATATATTATAAGTATAGAAAATGTAGATATTAAAAAGAAAATTAGCCTTTTTGTAATTAAGCACAAGACTAATACAAACTAGAAACATTTAAATAAACATTGAGAAAAAATAAAACAAAACCTTGAAAAATGTACATCAGTGTAATTCAAAGAAACGCGTTTACTAGTAAAACAATATTACATTCTCGTGGCACTTGTTAGATATATTTGTTTCGTTTTCACTGTATCGTGAAAACATAGTATTAGTATTTTGTGCAATAAAATAATAACTAATTATTGTCGAAAATTAAAATACTGTCAATTTATTTTTCTTCAACAACCATAAAAACTTTAATGCACTTTTATGACAGAAATAAATGCAATGTTTCAAATGATTATAAAAAATGTTTGAATTGACAATAAAAAACGTTTCAATTGTCAATTTAAAAAAGATACAACTCATAGAAAAAATTGTTTTAACTGGCATTAAAGAACTTATTTCCGCTAATTATTAAATTTTGTACCTTATGCAAGATAAAATTGAGATTATTGCAAATGTTCTTAATGTTAATAACAGACAACAGTGATTAATTGAACAATGCAATTTTTACTTTCTGATACAGTCGACCGGGGCTATTATACCCACCCAGGGGCTATTGTTCCCACGGCTACTTTTTAATAATTAAAATTTGTATATTGAAGTGTTTAAAATTCTCGCTTGGTGTAAATATGGTTTATAATCTTATGAATGGCAATAATGTTTTTATTAAATTCTTTGTCGGAAATAGAAAAAAATTCATAAAGTTGGAAAATGTTCGTCGTCAGTTAATCAAATCCGTCAAAATCATCTTGAATCTCCTTAACTTTTATAGTGGCTTTAAAAATGTTACAAGTACGTGTAGTCAATTTATTTGTGATGAAGTATACTGCCGTCCTGATTTAAAAAGACACTATCTACATTCGGCGTCATTTCGAGATATTTAACAAAACGTGTTTTTATCTGCACTGAAAAAAAGTAGTAGGTTTTACTACTTTTTAACTACTGTGAGTAGTACAATAGGTC
>WNHD01005567.1:0-17817 GCA_011057455.1 Ganaspis sp. Gsp50 | reverse complement strand
ATTTTTCAAGTTTGAAAATTCACCTCAAAATTTTGCTGTGGACAATACTTTTACGCGTTTTCGAGCGTCGGGCGAGTTATTTGATCGGGACACTCAATTACACGGAGAAAAAACGCAAATAAAATGAACCTAAAACTTAAGTTAAAATTACTTAAGTAGTTAAGTAGTTAGAGTACTTAAGTAAAAATTACCTAAGTATTTAAGTAGAATTTGCTTAATAATTTAGGTGATGTTTACCTAATATGCGTTAGGTAAATTATACTTAGCTATTCTTTTCAAATATATAAACATTAGGTGAATATTACTTAAGCGATGTTAAGTAGATTTTACTTAACTAAATTAGGTAAATTTATCTTGCAATTTTTCTCCGTGTAAATTTCGTTAATTGCTGTCTGTTATGTATTTGATTTCACAGTTTTATTATATATGTTTTGCCATGTTGCTGTAACGTTGTGTAAATTGTGTAACGTTTGTTTCTTAAAGGGCTTATCATCCTCTAAGAAGATTGGTTCAAATCCGTTTCATGTTATTTTGAACCAATGTTAAACAAACGGAGGCAATAATTATGAAAATACGAAATTTGTTTCGTATTGATTTTAGCAACAAGCACTTATTTTTTCTGTGCAGAAATAATGAGGAAATGATACCTTAAATAAATAAATAAGAAAGAAACTTAAACCGTATAATATCTCATATATAAAAGAATGGATTGGACAAAAATCAATACTTAAAAAGGACATTCTTTTAAAATAGCGCTGACCTACTTTTTTTAATTAAATAAATTGACCTTTCTGTTGGTTTGAAACGGAAGTTGAGTCCAAGAATTGAAGTGACATAGAAAGAGAAAGAGTTTAGAGAATAAGAAAAGAAAGAAAAAAAAGCGAAGTAAATATATATGTGTACAATGACAGAGAAACCTACTATTAGGTTGTGTAATAAAGCAAAAAATTTTTTGCCGAGTGACAACGCCTTTTTGTTTGGAAGTTTGAAGTTATCGCGGGTAAGGTCGTAGAATCGCGTATAGCTTTCATTTGGCGCCGGAACAGAAGTCACGGTTTGTTGCATTTATGTTCATACAGTTTACTAGTGTGCATGTGAACCAGCCATATGCTGACATTGTCGTACGACCAGAGGAGAGTCCCATTGTTTGGGCCCGTGCGAACGGCAGCAAGATGCACAAATAATATTCGTGCCTGGCGATAAATAATATGAGGGTCGAAATTCGCGACCCACGACTGGCTTGGCGCCACTTGAAAGAACCAGGTGCCTTCATGCCTCCTGAACATTCTCTTCTTTTCTTCTTTTTATAACAAACGATTAATTTTTATCTTCAATCCTCCTTTCATTTAGTTTTTCTTTTTCATTTTTCTACCAGAGCGCTGTAATTTTTAAATACCAATGTGCATGCAACGCGTGCCCTCAAGATGATGAATTTATTTTTTTTTAAAAAATTATGTGTCTAGAAAAGAAATTGTATAATTTGTTAATTTTCCTTATCGTGTGCTTTTATCGTTATGGTTTATTTGATTGTCTGCATCTTTTTCAGAAGTGCTATCTAATGATAATTATATTTTGCAAATTTGGTTTATTGATCTACGCAATGCAAAAACGACTTAGTCTGAAACAGAAAAATGTATCACTATAGAATAGCTAATTGCTTCCATATATGTATAATTGAAATAACACAAAAAAGAAAAAAAAAATTGTAGACGATACGCACACGGAGACAAAGGAATTGCTAAGACAGCAAAAGTTTTGTTGATATAGCGCCTACAACTTTTTTTTGTTAACAAAATATTTGCTATGCTAACAAAAAAGAGTTGCAGGCGTTATATCAACAAAACTTTTGCTGTCTTAGCAATTCCTTTCTCTCCGTGCATAGCAAAACTTTTTTTCAAAATGAAGATTGTTGATGTTTGATTGCTTTTAGGTCTTACAATGTGAACACTTTTGGTAAATTTGAAATGCCCTTTTTCACAATCCATGGATAAATAAAACATTAGTCCGAAAGGAAAAGATGTACACGGAGAAAAATTGCAAATGAAATTTACCTAATTTAGTTAAGTAAAATAACTTAAGTAAAATAACTTCACATCATTTAAGCAATATATACCTAACGTTTATATATTTTGACAAGAATATTTAAGTATAACTTACCTATGTATTAGATAAACTTCAGCTAAATTATTAAGCGAATTCTATTTAAGTATTTAGGTAAATTTTACTTAAGTACGCTAACTCAACTACTTAAGTAATTTTTACCTAACTTTTAGGTTTATTTCACTTGCGGCTTTTCTCCGTGTATGCAAAACATGAATATACTCTCTTAAATTGAATCAGTGAAATTTTCACTGGTTTGAAAACAGTGGAAATTTCACTGATTTGAAATCAATACAAATTTCACTGATTTGAAATCAATAAAAATTCCACTGATTTGAAATCAATAAAAATTTCACTGATTTGAAATCAGTCAAAATTTCACTGATTCAATTAAGAGAGTAAATATAGAATTTGAAATCATATATTGCAATAAGCATATCTGAGGCTGCAATAAAAGAAGCAAAACTTCTTCTGTAAACAGTATAATAAACTCTGGTCTTTAGTTTGTAATTACATGTATGTGATGGGGAGTAAAAATACATATGGAATAAAATATCAATTGAATTTTATGGTCTTTTGTGTGTGTATAATAGACACGTGGGGAATGTTGATATCTATCGGAGGAATCGGTATTTCTGTGAAGAATGTGAGTTGGCGGGAAATTCAAAATGTAAAATATCATAGATGTTGCATTGGGAGAGTGCACATGAAGTGCGCAAAGAAGAACAGGGAATCTCTGCAATGTTATATGCACACCAAGTTTCAAACTGCCATTTAAGGATGGGACATTTCGTTCTGTCACTGTGTTCCGTGTTCCCTACTTGCAGGGACCTCCTACGCGCCCGGTGGTCCCGTTCTTCTCTCGTTCTTTGCATCGTTTTATAAACGGCTGGATTTCTCATGATAAGCAGAGTAAAACAAAGCTAGACACGTCTTTTCGAATGCCCACTCGATCTTAAGAGTTACAAACTACTCTTTCTTGTCTTCCACTTTTTTATTTTCTAACTTTCTCTTAATGTGCCCTCCTGTTCTCTCTCTCGCTCTCTTTCTCTCGTTTTCTATCTTTCTCTCTATCTCTCTTTTTCTCTCTTTCTGTCTCTCTTTCTTTCTTTCTTTCTCTCTTTCTTTCTCTCTTTCTTTCTCTCTTTCTTTCTCTCTTTCTCTTTTTCTCACTTTATTTCTTTCTCTCTTTCAGTCTTTCCCTCTTCATCTCCTTTTCTATCTTTCTCTCTTCGATTTCAAGTTGAATCATCCCCGAAAGTATAATTTGGATCTCTTTCTCTCTTTCTCTCTTTCTCTCTTTCTCTCTTCGATTTCAAGTTGAATTATCTCCAAAAGTAATTTGGATCCACTTGATTGTGCTCCAAAAAAGAAATTTTACAAAAAATGGGATTGTGGTCCAAAAAGTTGTACATTATGGGTGAATGTTTGCCAGAAGTAACCAAAATATCAATGAACTAAAAATGATTTTTGATTAATCAAAGATTTTACATACAATGTAAAAGTTTAAACTTTTACAAGATGGCTTTTACAATTATTGTAAAAGCCATCTTTTCCTGCATCACAATCAGAAGTGTCAACGTTTCACTTTCCTTTTATGTTTATTATTATAATACTTTTATTAAAACATCAGAGTTTTTTATTTACTGAAAGTCACTTTTCGCGTGGGTGTACAATTCTTTTTTCGGCCCGTTTCACTGCACATGCAAGCATACGAGAAAGTACCTCCCATGTGATGTCATTGTTCATTTAATGTCCTCATTGTATGCGTACGAGCTCAAAGACTAAATGCTTTTCATTTCCATTTCTGTTGACAGCCTCTAAGATTTAGGTGGGTAATTTAATTCACGCCATGTTCAGGAGAATTTCTGATGTTTTAACCACAAATTTTTTGGTAGCACGTGCTGATAATGCGCACGATTATTATTATTACTTTTTCTTGACTTGCGTACGAATCTACTTACTTGTCCCTAAAATCTCTCTCGTTTGTTTATTATCAATGTTATAACATTGATAATAAACAAATTTACGAAATCAATCTTATCGAGACCAAAGCTTTTTTTTTAATAAAAGTTGATTTGATAATTAACATAGAGATAAACATCATCTCTCTCGTTTGTTTATTAATGTTATGACATTGATATCAAGTTTGTTTATTATCAATGTTATAACATTGATATCAAGTTTGTTTATTATCAATGTTATAACATTGATATCAACTTTGTTTATTATCAATGTTATAACATTGATATCAAGTTTGTTTATTATCAATGTTATAACATTGATAATGAACGAACGAGAGAGATGATGTTTATCTCTATGTTAATTATCAAATCAACTTTTATTTAAAAATAACTTTGGTCTCGATAAGATTGATTTCATAAATTCAACTTTGCTGCTATTAAAATTAACTTTAATCGAACGCAAAAGATTCCATAACTACGTGAATTTAGTACGAAAAAAAATAAAAGTACGTAAAATAAAATTGAATAAAATCATGTTCATAAAATAGGATATTGAGACTCTGTAAAAAATACGACTAAAACTAAAGAAAAATGTGTTTTCCTCCTGAAGACGTATTTATGTTTCAAAAGGCAGTTAGATGCTTTTTCTTGTTACGTTCTGACAGATAATTTATGTTCACAGTTTAAATTTTTTTAAAACGTTCAAGAGAAGTTTCATAGAGAAGTTTATGGGCATAAATGTGGATAGGATTCGTCCTTGAATCTATGAGTAATAACATCCATATTACCTCGTTCCTGCTGTGCCGAACTGATTGTCAGCAACCGTTAATGGGTAAACGTATATCATCCAAGAATGGAATGATCCTTTCAAGCTTATTTTCTGCGGTTGATACTAGCAGTTATTGCTGGAAAAGGTGCTCACTGTTATCAATGGTAGGACGTAAATGCCTATCAAATCATTGTGAACAACCAAGCAATTTACAGAGTCACGCGTTCTTTGCCGAGAATTTCCAGCAAAATCGAAATAAGACATAAAGCAATCATCATTCATTGGAATAACGCAATTAACCTTTTCTTTGGAAAATAATTTCACAAACTATTTTGGTTCTTTTAAATTCAATTCTTCTTCCATTAGGTTATTTTAAATTGACTTGCGTGCTAAAAAGACACGCAAAAAAAGACACTCTGAAAAAATTGATATGCGATTTTAATAAGTAGATTTATGATTTAGGGAAAACGGGAAAAATTCATTAAAGGAATAACAAATTAAAGAAACAATTGAGTATACGTATTATACGTACACGGAGAAACTTTCATTATATTAAAAATGCCAAAAGTTTTTTAAACTGAGGATATATATAACAAAAATCTGCTTTCTTAATATCCTGAGTTAAAAAAACTTTTCGACTTTTTACAAAAAAAGTAGTTCATGAAATTAATTGATATTAATATTTAATATCAAAAGTTTCTCCGTGTATATTTAAGATACTATTTGTTGTATTTGTTTGTTTTTAATGTTTTAAATAATAAATTTACATTCAATGTTTTAAATAATATTTTAAAAGATATTTCGAGAGTTTTTAAATAATAGATGTTTTAAAATGAATGCTTTAAAAGTGAGTCACGTTTCGCACTTTTTAGTGTTACACGGAAAAAAATGTTCTGTGAAAATTGCAACGGCGTTTTGTAGAACACACAAATAAGTGTGCTTTGTGTTCTACACAAAAGTGGTTTGGGAAAAACACAAACTGGCTTGTGTTAATCCCAAGAAATTCAGCAATGCGCATGTGCCACTCATGTGCAAAGGAATCAGCTGTTCGCGTTCTTCATCGTACCGTTGACATATTGTCGCACATACAGAACTAATTTGTGTATTTTCCAAACTCAGTTGTTTGTGAAGATCACAAGTCCCGTTTTGCAGATGGCGCAAGTAGTTTCAGTGAATTTCACAAAACATTTTTTTCCGTGTAATTGTCTTTATACAAAAAGTTGATAAAAGTGCATAATGCGTTCTATAGTGGAAGTTAAGACAGGAGAACAGGAAATGTATTACAGATAAAAGGAGAAAGTAATGTTGATATGATATGTTGACGGTCTTAAGTGGTACTTAGTGCTTTTAATCTGTGTTAAAAACACACTGCTCGACACACTGTCTCCTTCAATTGCTCATGAATTTACATACCCACATTCTACGACTTTTACAAATGCATTTTGCACCTAAAGGTGCATTTTTAGCATTAACACAAAACACACTTTGTGCCTGATTAAAGACCAAATCGTTTATCAACGTCCAAACTTTCTTGGTATTTAATTTTTCTCGAATTTGCTGCTTATAATTTATATCCAGCAATCTAGAAGCTTGGATTTTTTACGTACAAAAAAGCAGTCAATTTAGCACATACATAGAGAAGTAAATTAAGTACATTCAAAGATCGGTGGATTAAGTACATGAATGTACTTTGTACACAAAGAGTAGTGAATTTAATGCATACAAAGAAAAATACATTATTAGTAGCGCTTTACGAGTACGAAAATTAGTAGAATTTTGAAATTACTTAGACTATAAAAACAACCGATTTTTAATACACTGAAAAAAATGAGACCGAGAAATTCAACTACCATAGAATAGTTGAGTGAAAAGTAATTAAAGTAACTACTTTTATAGTTATTCTGACGTTTTTTCTGTAGTTAATTTAGCTACTTTTAAGTAGTTAATACATAGTAGTTCATTTTACTTAAATACGTAGTTAAATCACAACTACAAGACTACTGAACTACTATATGTAGTGTAACTACTATATGTAATGTAACTACTATATGTAGTACTACTTAAAGTAGTAGTTTTAATTACATTCCTAGTTCTTTTAATAACTTTAATTTGGCAGTCAATATAATCTTTTAAATGTTAAATTGTACTACTCAGAGCAGTTAAAAAGTAGTGAAACCTAATATACTTTTTTTCAATGTATAAAAATTAAAATGAATAAAAATAAAAGTCTACCATTCTGGTAAAATTTATTTGCAATTAAATTTCTGATTCCGAATTTATGATTCTGTTGAATGATATTAGAATGTGAGAATTATAAATTTTGAAATTTACATTTGGAGTTTGAAATTTGCATGAAAACTGTATATGAAAGATGTCCTTAGGTATTTTGATGCATTTAGTTCATTGAAACATTTCCAGTTGTGGAAAAGTTATATAAATGTTGCATAGCACTCACATGTTTCGAATAAAGTAGATTGATTTGTGATTGTTTTATTTTCTGCAAGAATGATTGGCGAAATGCATCAAGGAGTCTTCATCTAGAAGGCCGTCGTAGGCGTATTGAGTTTACGAATACGATATTTTCTCTTAAAAATCCTTTGAGTTTGAAAATATTCTTTGCAAAAAATAGAATAATTGTATAAATCATTAACGAAATACCCGGTAATTATTAATTTTTCGATATCTATTTTTTGCGCAGGATGGAAAGAGGCTTTTCATAGGAGCTCCGGGAAGCTGGTACTGGCAAGGTAATTTTTATTTTGCATTTAATAAATGCGTTTCAATTACAAATATTAATAGCTTAGAGTTTAATTATTAAGTAATCTTGTTGAATAAATTATTCGTTATTCGAAGCTTTCAACTTTCAGGATAAGATTTAGTAACTATGTTCCGTATCAAATAAATGGAGTGGATATCGTCTTGATTGAAAATATATAATATAATAAAAATATATATAATAATATAATAATATATAATATAATAATATATATAATATAATAATATATATAATATAATATAGCGTATTGTTAATGTAATATATTACAATATTAGTGTAATTTGTATACTATAGAATTGAGTTTGTTCAATTTTTTGACGGAGAAAGAGAAACATCTGAATGTAAATACATACATAAGAGAAATATTTTTATTAAACAAATTTCAGGTCAGCTGTATTCGATGGACAGTCAAACCAAGTTCGAATTTTGCCCTGATGATACCCGATTAGGTGCTATTCAAGGTACCACGAGCTTTCAGGTCCTCCCCTGAGTTATTATTGCTTTCCTTTTTCCCAGCCCTTAATTTTTATTTTTTCATTTTAGTGAATTCATTTGCATATTAACACGTAGCACTCGACATTTCTTGTAACATTAAATATAAAGCGATAACATACTTTTTGATTAAATTTTATAATTAATTTTTAAGATTCTTAATTTTTCCAAAATGTACATTTTTTTATTAAAGAAAAATCTCGAGGCAAGTAACTCACTAAAGAATATTTTAACGAACTAAAAGATTCAAAAGTACTTCAAATGAGTTTCTAAAGTAAATTATACTTGAAATTTTCAATGATAGTTTCTGTAGAAATTCTGAAAAAACTTTTTAGAACTATTTTTTTTTTAGTTACGTTGAATTTCATAATTAAGCCTAAATTTAGGTTTTCCGGCAGCCTACTGGTTACAAATAATCTTAATCAAAGGAATTTATCGTTTGAAAAACGAAATCGAATAAAAAGAATCGTTGATAAATAAATAAATAAAACTAATGTCTTCTCGTTTGGGTTGAGAATGTAAAAATTGAACTTAATAGTATTTAGAAAATCACAGTGTATTACAATACTTTTGAAAATTGAGTAATAAATATTTATGTTTGTCTAGATATGTCGAGTGTTACAAAAACAAATTTTTCCCTTTTTCCCCTGTTACTTGCTTGGCAGTGATGCTATTAATTTTATTAATGAAAGATTATTTGGCTTTTTGACTCAAAAGATTGCAAACCATTATTAACACTTTCTAATACAACAATAAGAAAACATCCACAAAATTGTAACTCAACACTTTCTCCAAACTTTCTTTTTAAAAGTTACTTTTTACCTTATTTTTTTATGCTATTTTTTCTTTATTTTTTTACGTAATTCTTTTTCTTCACTTTTTACTTTACTTAACTACTTACTTATTATATTTACTTCCTTCTTCATTCTTTCTACTCCTTTCTATTTACTTTATATTATTTTTCTTCACTTTTTACACAGGAAAAACAAAATGTTAAATTTCAAGATGAACTTGAATTTTTACTAACATATGCCTGTAGAATTCCAATTTATCTTGAAATTTAACAGATGATGCATTGAAAAAAAAAATTTTGTTTTTTCTGTGTACTTTAATTAAATACTTACTTATATTTACATAAAAATTTCTAAATTATCTTAATATATTTACTTCTTCTTGTACTTACTTATCCTTTTCCTCAATTTTTTACATTAATTTTTATTTACATTTTTGTTCACTTTTAAAAAGTTGTGTACATTTTTGAAGAAGATGTAACGATTTCGAATACGTTTCGTTTTTTCTCCTCTATTCTTTTTTGTCAAGAGTTTGCATTTTTGAACTGATCGAGAGTTCGGTTTTTGTTTTCTGATTGACTAAACCCTAAACTTACCTATTAGAACTTTTTTTATTGCGAATATTTAATTAAATGACTGCCAGGTGAGGCTAAGGGTGGCCATATCTAACAGGTGCTGGCCTGCTTTTTACAGCTTGGTGCGTCACAAGCAGTGCTGGAGAGATGAGCTGTTTCGTCATAATGAATATCATAATACTTTAATTAATAATACCTTAATAGTATCGTCATTAATAATACCATATTAAACATTGAATTACGATGTCGAGACCAACATCGGAGGCTATTTAGTGTTAATATTATTAATTAAAATTAGAAATGCCTTTTGCAAAAGCAGGTATTTTAAGTGCAAATTAATAATTAATGCTCCTGGGTGTTTTTTAGTTTTAACGACAACTGATTACAGTGGATTTTGCTTTTTACGTTTGCAATGTTGATTTTTCGTAGATTTTAATTAATTTCAAACACTTGTTGTTATTTATGAACTTTAATTAATTTCTTTGAAATCGAGAAGGTACTATTCCTTCAATTTCTTTGACAAGAAACACTTCTTTGACAAGAAACACTTCTTTGACAAGAAACACTTCTTTGACAAGAAACACTTCTTTGACAAGAAACACTTCTTTGACTACATAAGAAAAGTTTCTTTGACAACATAAGAAAAACTTCTTTGACGACAAGAAAAACTTATTTGATTCGAAGAAAATTTGCACTGCTGTATGGTCAAAGAAAAATTTCCTTAACTGAAATAAAACCAAATGTTGATGTTTATTTTAAAAAAACCTTAGTTTCAAATATATTGTTTTTAATCAAATAAAGTTTTCTTTAAACCAAATATATTCAAGTCAACACGCAGAAAGCATTTCTTCATCCAATTGTATTTTGTCTTTGAGTGACTTGTAATTTTATTAAAACTTCAAAGAATAATCTTTTAATTGAAACTAAAGAGAATAATCTTTTCATTAAAACTAAAGAGGATAATCTTTTAATGAAAACTAAAGAGAATAATCTTATTTGAAGAAAATAGAGTTTAATTCAAATTTTAGAAATTAATCTTCCTTGAATACATTTTTATTTTAATTAATATGAAGTTTTAGAAAATAATCTTCAAATCAAAAGCAATAAAAATATGATTTAATATAATATGTTTGAAATTCAAAGCATTCTTAAGAGGTGGATTTAAGCTTGAAGATAAAAGTTTAGTCGGTGCGTTTAATTTATTTTAATTAATTCGTAGGACAATTGTACTCTTTCAATGGGTTGGACAATCGTACCAAAGTTTTGATGACGAAAGAAGGAAGCGCAAAATATGATGACAGCTACATGGGATATTCAGTAACTTCTGGAGATTATCAGAAAAATGGAGGAGGTGATGTTGCAGTCGGAATTCCACGTGGAAATAATTTAATGGGACAAGTATGTGACCTACACTTAATTATTCCAATTAATTATTGATTTACATTAATTACAAATTACAATTTATTATTTAATTATTTTATTACTATTATTAAAATTTTTTATTATTATTTAAATTTTTTTGATTATTATTTAAATTTTTTATTATTATTTAAATTTTTTTTATTATTATTAAAATTTTTTGTATTATTATTTAAAATTAATTGTGTATATATTACATTTAAAAAATCCACGTATAAAAATAACATTTTCATAGTATAAATAAATGAATTTAGTTATTTCTGTAAATTGACGTAAACTTTTGTCTTTAATTACAGGTAGCTTTATTTGATTCCGAAATGAAGAATTACAGAAATATCACAGGTGAACAAATGGGCGGATACTTTGGTTACGCTTTGGCATCAGGTGATCTTAATGGTGATGGATTTGATGATCTCATAATTGGCGCACCAATGTTCACATTACCTGGCAATTTGGAAGTTATTGAAACTGGAAGGGTTTATGTTGCCTACAAAGCTGTGAAACCAGACGTTGTGTTCGACAAGAAAGACTATCGGTTCGTTATTCAACAAAATAATTTCATCATTCAACAAAATAAATTCGTCATTCATCATTAATTAAATTCATCATTAATCATTAATTAAATTCATCATTCATCATTAATTAAATTCATCATTAATCATTCATTAAATTCATCATTAATCATTCATTAAATTCATCATTAATCATTAATTAAATTCATCATTAATCATTAATTAAATTCATCATTAATCATCAATGAAATTTATCATTGTTTATTATCACTGTGGCCACTTGACCAGCAAATCGAAAAATGATTTGAAAACTTAAAACTCCAGGAAAATTAATTAATCAACCGATAGTTTCTTCACTTTTCCAAACTGCAAAAATCTGTTGAATTTTCCCGATATAATTCAAAAGAAGAAGAGAAATAAAAGAGAAGACCACCCTGATTATGAACTATAAATCACAATTATTTGTATTAATATTTTATAATACTTTTAACGTCCGGGTGAAATCTCAATTAGTGAAATATTTAGTGAAACCATATTTAGATCATATCTAGTGAAATCATATCTAGTGAAATCATATCTAGTGAAATCATAATTAGTGGAATTAATAAGAATCTAACGAGTAGATTAACAAAAATCAATTTTCTTACAGGGATGGAGAGTTCAATAGAGGTCGGTTTGGACTTTCACTAGCTTTTTTGGGTGATATTGACCATGACGGTTACGGTGATATTGCAATCGGAGCACCATATGGTGGCCCAGAAGGTCGTGGAGCCGTTTATATCTACCGAGGATCAAAGGACGGACTTCTGGAGAAACATTCCCAAGTGATTTTTTCAACGGAGCTTGAACGACCACTCGAAACTTTTGGATTTTCCGTAGCGGGTGGTCTCGATCTCGATCAGAATACTTATCCTGATTTAGTAGTAGGGGCTTACGATTCGGATGCTGCTGTATTTTTCAGATCCAGGCCTGTTATTCGAGCAGATTGCAAAGTTGAATACTTTTTCGATCGACAATCCAAATTATCTGGCATAAATCTCGACAATAAGGACTGTGCAATCAGGAGAGGCAACGAAAGAGTATCGTGTCTTCATTTGAAAGTTTTCTTGAAATACGATGCCGATTACTCACACCAAACTTTTGATATTGAGCTCATTCTTGACCCTGTCAAGACCAAAAATCCAAGAATGTTTTTCATTGACCAGGAAGGAAGGAATGTCATGAATATTAAAAATGTAACTCTTCAGCGTCGGGTACAATGGACTAGAATTTTCAGGGTTAGTTGTAATTTTTCAAATTAAATTTATAGTTGTAATTTTTAAAATTGAACTTATAGTTATAATTTTTTTTTAAATTATTTATCCCTTTCTCCTTTGTTTCTTCAATTTTTGAATAATTGATGGTAAATTTTTGAAATTAAAAATTAAATTTTTAAAAGAATATTTTCTTGCAATGAAATTAATTGCTTTGTAAGTGATCTTCAGTTTTATGAAATAAGATTTAAGATCTACGTCAAGATGATTCTGTCACTTAGCAGTTGATTAAAGAAATATCAGAATTTAACGATCACTCCGAGTTAGGAAAGTCTTTAAGATTTTAGATCATTTACAGGGCTATTAATTTTATTAAATAAGATTTAAGATCACTTACAGAGCAATTAATTTGATTGTCAGAGAATATTTTTTAGAAGAAATTTTTTTGAATAACAATATTTTAATGATATTAATATAATAATTAAATAAAATTAAAACAAATCAACAAATGAATAAACAAACATACAAATAATAATTAAAATTATTAGAATTAAATTATAGAATTAAAAGATTTTAATTCTACAAGTCAAAAATATTATAAAAGATATTAATGTTTCAATTATTTATTATTCTTGTTCTGATTTCAGGTCTACGTTACTCCGCATATACGAGATAAGCTGACAGGTATCGATGCAGAGGCACGTCTTACTCTTTCGGAAAATCGCGAGCCAGATCTTCGACCTCGAAGTCCTGACATACCCTTGCGTCCGGTGTTGGCAGAAACAACTTCTTTGAAGGACTCAATTTATATCAGGAAAAATTGTGGCGAAGACAACATTTGCATTCCTGATCTTCAACTGACAACAAGTGCGAGTGTTGAGAAATATCTTCTTGGCTCTGGCCAAGATTTCCATATAACTGTCACTGTTAAAAATCTAGGCGAAGATGCATACGAGGCAATGTTTTACCTTCAGCTACCAACTCATGTGCAATATATTAATTTCGAGCAATTTAACAACACCGGCGTCCTTGTGCAATGTTTAGCTCCCAATCAGAACAACGTCATTCGCTGCGATATCGGTAATCCAATGCCCAAAGGCAAAATGGTCAAGTTCAAAACAATACTCCAGCCAATTGTTGCAGAAAACATGAACGCGACGTTCGATTTCAAAATGGAGGTAAACACGACTAATGTCGAAAATTCGGTAACTATGCGAGACAATTACCAAGGTATTGTAATACCAGTTTGGGTAGATTTGGAACTTGTTGTAGAAGGAGAAAGTAGACCGAAAGAGTTGTTTTACAATCCCGACAATTACACGTCTGAGAATATTACCACTGATGTGGAATTTGGTCCTGCAATAGTTCACAATTACACGGTAAGGAACAATGGACCGTCAAATTTCTTAAGTGCAGATGTTTTTGTAACTTGGCCTGGAAAAACACTTGGAGGTGATGATTTGCTTTATCTCATAGAAGAACCACAAGGAACGATTAAATGCACGAACGCAGATTACAATTATCATCATTTAAAGTACACTGATACGTTAAAAACGAGGTATTCTTCTTTATACGGTGGCGCGTATAATCAACAAAATTATTATCATCAGCAATCAGAGAGTGGAATTGCTGTTCAAAGAGGGTATGATTCGTATGATGATAAAAGAAGAGTAGAGGTAAACACTGGTGATAGTTCTGAATTTAATCAAATGAGACACACTTATAATAACGACAACAAAAACTACAACAATAACGACAACAGAAACTACAACAATAACGACAACAGAAACTACAACAATAACGATAACAAAAACAACAATAACTACAACAATGACAACAAAAACAATAACTACAATAATGACAACAAAAACAACAATAACTACAACTATAACAACTACAATAATAACAACAATAACAACGACAACAACAATGACAAGAATTTGTACAATAATTATCAAGATAGAAACAACTTCGGTAGAGAAGAGAAAAAAGTATTCATCACTTCCGACGGTTCCAGAGATGGATACAATGTTAATACTGCCAGTTTCGGCGGTCATCATTCGACATTCCGAAAAGATGAAAACCAATTCAATGATTCTGATTCCAGAGACTACACTTACGGTCAAAGAAAAGTTACAGCTTCTCAAAGCAGTTCTAGTTTCGATTTACTAAAGCAACAAGAAATAGAAAAGCAACGCGCAGAACTGGAAGAAGAGAAACGAAAATTACACGAAGAAAAGCGTCGATTTGACGAATTGAGAAGAATTAATCAAAAGAAACTGGAAGAAGAAGAAAGAATTAGACAACAAGAAAGAGAAGACGAAGAAGACTACGATTATAACACCAAAGGAACGACAAGTACAGTTTACGGAACAGAACGACGTTACGGCGAAGACAGAGAAGAAGCCCGACGACATCAAGGAAGCTACGGTGTTCTAACCCGTGGTCACTTCGACGACGAAATAAGCGGCGATCGAGAGGAAGTGATTGGAACTTCTGACATTAATTTCCGAATGCGTAACATCACCTCCACCCAAGATCTTGAACAATTCTTCTCAGACATTTCCAGAGGCACCTACAAAGTCTCAGCTTACAACAGACAAGGAAAAAACTTCATCAACTTCAGAGGAAGAATGGGCACAATGAAAAACGGCCAAAAGTGCATTGTATTTCAAGACGGAACTCAATTTCCTCTTGAGGATAGTACAGGACAAACCATTTTTTCAGATCCAGCTAGTCCAGTGAGTCACCGATTCGGTCCAGTTGAAGGCGAACTTGTCGCTGGTCCAGGAAACAAAGCTTACATTCAACTCAACAATGGTAACAGATTTGCCCTCGAGGGCTTTTCCACTTACACGAGTACAAGAACTTACACTTACACTTCTGGTCCTCATTCATCGTTTGATAGTAATCCTTACAAAAACGAGGATTACGGTCACTCGTCTAGTAGCTGGCAAACGGAGTCTTCAACTTCTGGCAGAGATCTTGGGGAACAGTATGAAATGCACAGTTCTCGTAGTCATGAAGAAAGGCGCACGAACGAGAGGAGAGTCCAATCTAGAGTTTACTCAAGGAATAGTGAAGCTCCAATTGGAGATAACTGGATTGAACCTCGTCACGATTCGCAACGACGAAATTCGAGACAAAGACGTGAAAGCGAAGCGAATAATCCTTTGGATTCCAAAAATGCATTAGATCCAGTTACGCACGATCTTACGAAAAATCCTTGCAAACGTGCGACTTGCTTCCAGATGAAGTGTGAATTGGGACCCTTGAAAAAGGGAGAAGAGGCTCATTTGAGTCTGAAATTCAGGATCAAAGCAGCCACATTGAAGAAGGTTGCTTACAGAGAGCCGATTCAAGTGTCGACTCAAGTTTTAACTAGAATAACAAGATTCGCTGCTCTTAATAATGTCGCTGAACAGAATGTGAAGAGTCAAGAAGTATTTACGAACGTTGAGCCCACGGCACCGCCACCGGTTTCTGATGTTGTTCCACTTTGGGTTGTTGTCTTGTCTGCTTGTGCTGGTGTCATCATTCTACTGCTCTTGATATATTTACTGCATAAGGTAATTAATATGATTATTGTATTGTATTATTATTATTATTATTTTCCCGGAATTTTTGACGTCAAACTTATTTTGTCAATCAATTTTTCAATTAATACCGTGGTGGACCCAGTTTTCGTCCACTTTAATTTTAATTATAACTTTCGTAATTAAATTATTTGCTTCAATGTTTTTACGTATATCAACTCAATTCATTCTATTTTAACGATAATACAATAATTTAAAACAGTAGAACCTGTCGGAATGAGACTCGATTTTTTCAATTTTGTTACAATTAACTTTCATTGACAAAATTTATTATACATGGATTTTATAATATTTTTACATTATGAATTTGAGTTATAATAGTTCTTGTGAAATTACGTTTAATGTAAATGAAATTAAAAAAGCGAGTCTCATTCCGAGAGATTCTACTGTAAGTTAATTTACATTATAATAGGGGAAATTTGTCAAAGTGGATGGAAACTGGGTATTATTATTTGTTGATATCCACATTTTTTTCACGGTTTTCAATTTTTTAAATAATATTAATATTATTTGTCAAGATGATTCTATCACTCAGCAGTTGATTGAAGAAATATCAGAATTCAACGATCGTTCCGAGTCAGGAAAATAAGATATTACTCAGTGTAATAAAAACTGTCAGGAAAAAGTCAGGAAAATAAAAAATTACACAGTGTAATAAAAACAGTGTAATTTTTTATTTTCCTGACTCGGAGTGATCGTTGAATTCTGATATTTCTTTAATATTAATATTAATCAATTATTTTTTATGTTGATCTTCATTTGAAGTCAAAAGGGGTCAAGTGCCAAATCCATTTTTTACAGGAGGCGAAAAAAACATATTTACATTAAAAACAAAACTGAGAAAACCGTTTCGAGATATTGTCATGTTTCACCAGGGAATGAATAAATTATTCAGAAAAACCGACATATTAGCGAAAAAAACCGAAAAAGTCGTGTTAATTTAAGGTTAATTCAAATGTGAAAAATGTCTTTTTAAACATAAAATGTGTAAAAAATAAGCAATTAAAAAAAACTGGGAAACATGTTTTTTACTATTGAATTGATGAATCAAAGAAAAAAAGTTTTCATAAAAAAAGTTGTGTTTTATTCAGAAAATTATGAATTAAGTGTTGACTTGGAAAGCGAACAGTATTCTTATTTTTAAATTAAGTGTTGACTTGGAAAGCGAACAGTATTCTTATTTTTAAATTTAAGCGCTTAACTTCATTTTAATCTGTAGTTTTGAGAAAGTAATAACATTGTTACATATATTGAAATTGTTTAAAATAACAAAATAAGTACCTAAACTATTTCTAAATAAAAATTAAATTAAGATAAATTTAACAAATACTAAATGACATAAAAATTAAAAACACATAAAAATTGATTGAAGTTTTTATTTTAAAACGATTTTAATAAAAGATTTTAACCTTATTTAATATCTTTCAAAATATATCGATTTTCACTATCTTCTGTTTTTCAAGCAAGACGGAATTGTAAAAGAAAATTAAGACTATTTTGCCATTCTTAGTTTAATTAAAATCTAATTAAAAACGCATCAAAAAAGAAAATCCTTTTACAGAAATATGTA
>WNHD01005566.1:0-14366 GCA_011057455.1 Ganaspis sp. Gsp50 | reverse complement strand
AACTTCTAAGTATTCCCAAGTATTCTCAAGTATTCCCAAGTATTCTTTTGAGAATATATTCTTCGTACAGACCTAATCAAGAGTTGACGACCCCTCGCATGATTATAAAGAACTCTTACATTTTTTGACATTTAAAATTGTTTCTCTATATGAGGAAGCCATGTGTTTATGAAATAAACATACTTTTCCACTATTTCCGTATACCTACTGAAATTTTTTTCAAGAGTAAAAAGATAACTTATCAAGATAATAAAAAGGAAAGAGTATAAAAACTGCATTTGCTGTTAGACGTGCATTCGAATTTTATTTTCTTTTAGACTATATAGAAAGAACAATAAAAGATTTTTATACCCTTTAAAAATGACATCATTGAGGCTTAATTACTCTAAAAGGTTTTTTCTTTTCACAGGAAAATCCGAATTCCTGCTATGTGAAAAGGAGTCTTATCTGAGTACATACTTGAAGTTTAGGTACCTGCTTTAGTGAATTTTTGAGATATGTAGCTCCAATAGCTCTCCATTTCTCTATTCGTTGAATCATAAATATGCCCGACTCGGATGTTATCTCCAATACGGGGAGTAAAACACACGATGTTTGATCGTGTTTCAAGCCTCGCCAAGAGTTGCATTACGACGCAGTAGTTTTACAAACATACCAAAAGAGCGAATGGTAGGGAATTAAAAACGAAAAGACTACAGAATCGATTCTGACGAGCTATTAAAATTCACGCGCATAGTGCTACATCGGCCCTTCAGGGCCGATTTCGAAAATATGTGCGAAGAAAAGTATTAAAATGTTAACGAGCTCGGCCGAAAGCCAGGCAGACGAGACGATATTTGATTTGCGTTATTTGGGGCCAAAGGTTAAAGAAGCGCTTATATTGTACTATGCTGTGTGCAGAATATACACGCAACTTTTTTTTTATGCAGAATTTATGGTGTTGTTTTTTAATGTTACTTTACAGGGGTTTATCTTTATTCAAATTAGGTCTCAAGTTACAGAAATGCGTATTTGCATTTCACATTGATTTTACATTTGTCATTTGGCGTTAATTTCAATAGGATTAAAAATATTGTTTTTTTCGTAACAGAGAAAGAAAATAACCCAGTAATAAAAAAAGTAAAAAGTAACTCCACCTTTAGGTTGTACTTCGCAAAAAATAGTATTTTCATTTTAAAAAGTCAAATTTTAAAAAGTTAAATTTTAAAGTCATCCGTTAAAACAAACCTATCGACTAGTGCTGAAGTGATTGATTCAGATGAACAGACGATTGACACACATCAGCAAAATAAATTGAACCTTGAAAAAATGTCAGATCCAATTTCATCGATCGCATCTTCAGAAGCTGACCGCTGCTGGAACCATTGAGCAATCTCAAAGACAAGAACGAATCGCTGAATGAGCGTGGAAGCTCTTTATTATTATTATTGAGCTATGCATTGAGTAACGGGCAATTGTCATGACGAGAATGACTTATATTTCAACAAAGAAAAATAAAATCCTTGTTCGAATGAGTCCAGAACGTCGAGATTTCTAAAAAAATATTGTAACTCTTTATAGAACATACAAAGGACACCTTGTATGTATGTATTTCGCTCTAAGGCGAACATATTAAAGTTATGAATAAAATAGAAAAAACTGAATCAAAAAGGCCTTTGCAGTTTTTCAAAATTTTTAGCCGTTCCAGAGTTACAGCGGTTCAAAGTTAACCAATCAGGTGCCTGCTACGGTACCGAAGCGGCATAGTAGCGTCCTTAGTGGTACCGCTCCGCTGACGTCACGATAAAGGAAGGGATAGATAGCTCTCTCGGGGGAGGGGATGACTAGCTCTCTCACCATTGGCCAACTTTGAATCGTCATAACTCCGGAACGGATTAAAATATCAAAAAGCGGTAAAGGCCTTTTCGATTCAATTTTTGCTTCCTCATAGGGCTTGTTTACATTCTCATCGTTCATGGGAAAGTATTCAATTTTTGCGATTTTTTTCTATTCTGTCTTTAATGTGCTCGTTTTAAGACGGGAAACTTTGTATTTATGTTCTACAAAGATTTACAGATATATACATATTTTCATTATTTATAGTTCATCTTACAATAAATGTCTTATTCTGTTTAAGCTTAAAAATAATTAATCAATCCGTAACAATGTTACACATAAATTTTAAATCTTTCAATATAGATTTTATTTATTTATTTTGATATATAAATTTGTTTATTTGAATATTGTAAAATTTCCTTCCCACTTTTTTTCCTATGAAAATTTTAATTTATTGTTAGGTAATATTTTATAGGTATTTTTACCTTTATAGGTATTTATAGGTATTTTTATTATTTATAAGTATTTTATTATTTTTATATTTAGGTAATTATTTTTTTATTTTTTTTTATTTCAAGAAGTTTATTTTTGTGAGAATTGCGTGTTTAATTGTGATATATATATTAGGATTTGATGCAAAAAATATATGTAGACAATCTTCAATTGTTTTATCAATACAATTAGAATTTAATAGTGACTATATTAAAGTTCAAATGAAACTTTTCAAACTTCATTATACACTGCAAAAACTGGTGTCTTAAAAGTGGGACAAAAGTGTCTTATTTGGTCTAAAGTGTCTTAAATTAAGACATTATTTGTGTCTTAGTCACCAAATATGTCTTAATTTAAGACGTTTTTGCTCAAAATAAGACACCATGTTTTTATAGTGTAGTCACTATTAAATTGTAATACATTGATAAAACAATTGAAGTGTGACTATATTGAAATTTTAGTGTAAATCCGAATAGTCTCACTTTAAAAAAATGAATTTTTCAATTGATTTAATTAAATTTCGTAATAAAATGTCTTTCCGTGTATTAAATACTAGTATTATTATATTTAATTTTATGTAATATATTACATATATATTACATTTTTTTTAAAAATGTTCAATAAAATTCCTGATCTCTAAAGTATCGAATCTTCAAGAAAAGTATTTCTCTAGCAGCATTATTCTTAGAAACTTTCGTGTTATAGTTCACTGCCTATTTATAATAATAATTTAAGAAAAGCGCATAACTCTTGAAGGATGAGAGAAATACGCTCGAGTGCTTGTGTGTACACACCTGGTCAGTACACCTACGCCCCCCTTCCTGCACCCTCATCAGTTTACCTCCTCAATATAGGGTTTATCCATAAAGCACAACCGTAGATATTACTCACAGTAAAGCAACTTGAATTTTAATAGGCTCGCTCGACTTGCTGCGTGAGATCTTAAGGATCTCGAACTGTTAGATATTGAAATGAGAACATCGTCTTCCGCATTTTTTTATGCTAGATAAAATCTATTTAAGATTCTGTTGAGAAGTCCATTTTTTAGTCAAATGTGTTGGCCATAGAACTTTCGAGGGACGGAATGTTTGATTTAAGATTCGTACACTTTCGTAAGCCGTTAAGTTTGGGCAATTGAAATTAGCTTTTGCACCTTATGTATATTCATAAAGTGTTCCAAATACGTTTCAGTGTTAACCTGAGCCAAGGCCTAATTAACATGTTTTTGACGACTTTTGTTATTTTACGCTCAAAAGATTTCATAAATGCCATTTGCACGATTTTTGACATAAAAAATACCTACAGTCGTTTATATGTTATAAGAATCTCATTATGTGCGTATAGGTATTTTTCTTCTTATAGCAATATAATTTTTATAAAGGTATAAAATAGATAAAATTGGCAGTAAAAAATTAATAGAGTGGGTATAAAAAGATAAAAGATAATAAAGATTTTTCAAGGATCAACATTTAGGGACAGAAATTCACTTGAAATCGTAAATACATTGAGTCGTAAAATTTAGTTAAGAAAATTGATTTTTCTGGTCTAAGGAACAAGGGTCATTAAATATTCGGTCACTGACCCACAAATGTGATTCAATATTTCACAAATTCTGGATAGGTGTTTGTGTAATAAGTCATCTCCTATAAGCATTGAAATTCAACGCTGAAAGGACAAATATTCGTAATTTATTCCTAAAGGTGAAAAGGCCTTGAGCAAAAGAGTGTCGCTTACCTTTGAATAGAAATTGGTCCTCGCATCTTTTTTATTCCTTCAGCACTCGTGACATCATATTTGTCAAGATTAATTGTCTCCTCTTACACTTCTCTGCAAATTAGACCGAACAAAAATATTTTTTAAGCAAATAAAACTTACACATGTTAATTATATTGAACATCCTTTGAATTACTTTTAATCCTTCTTTTGAACATACTAAACCACCAAATTAAATACCAGAATTTGAATTTCATACTTGCCCGAGTAGAAAAAAAAATTTCGTGGCGCTAGCTAGCAGCGCGAGATTTATGCAAAATTACCATGTATCTAGCGCTGCTAGCTAGCGCCACGAAATTTTTCTACACGGGTGTTTTCGTCAAAGAAAAAAGTGATTTTTAGAAAATAGATTAAAACTTATATATGATAAAAAGATATAAAGTTGAGAAAAATATTAGGAAATAAAAGTAGGAAGCGATTTTATGAAATAGTAATTAGTTACTATTTTTAATGGGAAAGATAAGTTGCATCTAATTTATGTTATATTTATTATTGTGTCTGATTTTATTTATACATATCTGTAAATGCTATAGATTATGTCGAGAAAGTGATAAGCAAGAGTCAAAGCGCTGAAAAGTTGAAAAAATATTTTTGGAGCATCTAAAAAAAGAAGCCACATATGAGAGAAGATCTCTGAGGAGGTCTTAATAATTTATGAAGGTTTAAATAAAACTCATGACAGAATTTCCATATCAAGTCTGCTGTTTGACAGGAAGCGAGGAACTTGGTTCCAAATGAAAATAACTTCCGATGACCTCGTCATTTGTAGATAAGAAGCTGGCTACTTGATCTCAGAAAAAAATTTTACGACGAAAGGAAGACCGATGTTCGGCACTCATCTGTGAAGCATGCAGATGTTCTATGTGTATATGTACTCTATTTCATAAACCAGAAGTTTATTGAAGAACACATTTCCTCCTCGGTGCTTTTGAACTTCTGCTTCTTTTCTTTCATGATAGTTTGTCAAATAACGAATTTATAGACCGCGCATTCCTTTGAATTTATTGCTTATTTACACTCTCGTTTATAGAATATTGCTGAATCTTACTTAAATTTGGAGACAGTAAAAGAAGAAAAAATAAACGTTTAAAATAACTTTTTTATTGCTCCTTTTTTATTACTTCCTCGTAAAAAAGTGTTTATTTTTGTACTTGGTAGTTGAAATTACATGCTTGTTATTATTTTCATTATTTTTTTAATTAATTTATTAAATAACTACTTTTAGAGTAATTCAGAAAGTTCTACACAAGATATTATAATTCTACACTGCAAAAACTGGTGTTTTCGTATGAGACACTTAAATCTCTTTCAAGAGAGAAGACATTATTTTAAGACATTATTATAAGACACTAAAGGTGTCTTATAATTTAAGACACTCAGTGTTTAAGATATTTGAAAATGTCTAAACGTTTTCCGGTAAGACACCAACAAGACACCAGTTTTTGTAGTGTACATGTTCAGAAAACAGTTTAATTTCCCGTATAGGAAGTTATTAGGTATTAGGGAAAATATTTCCATTTTCTATACACTGGGGCGAGTTTTATGGTTCTAGTTAATGTTTTCTTTAAAAATAATGAGGCAAAAGACAACTGTTTGAACGTGGGAAAAAATGACAAAAGGACAAAAGGTATCTGAACTTTTATTTTACGAAATAAAAACGCCTGTGTATAAACTGCAACTTAGGTTAGCAGCACGCATCAGCGTCGATTGTCTCCTGAAAATCACGTGTTTCCAGGAAGAAAATTATTAACTTCTTATACCATTACAAAATTGTTGTGTATCAAAGAATCACTTTCTATTCAGTACTTTTCAGTAATTTATACTGTACATAATTATAAAAACTATTTTAAATTAGATTATTCAACTCATTTTTTGCTCAATTGAAAATAATAAAGTTTTCATTTCTAAATTCATAATAAATACAAATTTTGGACTGTGACATTTTTACCAAAGATTTTGATTACAAATAAGTTTTAAAACATCTTCATTTAAATCATTCTCAGTCAATAAAACTTTTATTACCAAAAATTTACAATTTCATTTACATAATTTCAATGATATTGAAAATAATATACACATAGTGTATATTACTTTCAATAATATTGAAAATAATATTCACATAGTGTATATTAAAATAATATACACATAGTGTATATTATTTATTATTATTTATTTTTAGTGTAAAAGTAAAGATGGTCACGACTTATGCATATATACATTCACAGATCGATGTTGAAAAAAATAATACAAAACGTTTTTAATTAAAAAATCGAAACTTCTTTTTATTACCTGAAGGATTTATAACAGTGAATATAAATATCATATAAACAAAGTTTTATAAATTCGAAACAAATATTTTTGAGGTTCAATTGTCGTAAATATTACGCAAAAATAGGTTCAATTGTCGTAAATATTCTGCTTTTCACACTCAGTGTTTGTAAGTATAGAAAGTACCGATGCTCATGATAAAAGATGAGTGTTTTTTTATATGAGAGAAGTAATTTACACGACGCATCAGCATGAATATTTATTGATTGGAATTGAAAAGTGGCCTTTAGGAAACCACGAAAATAAAAAGAGACACTAATTAATCTGGAAGTTTAAAAGTGTAACATCTCCTCACGTATTTATTGATAATCGAATTCGATGCTAATTCCTGTGCTCACGGGAATGATGAATGCTGTCGGGCGAATTATCAGTGCATCGGTCACGAGTCGAGTAACATACATCGATGCTCTCAGAAATTATAAATAAGACCTGCAGGGCAACGTCAGAGAAAACGCACGCAATCAACGATAAACGAATAGTGAAATAGAATTTTCGATAACGGTTGCAGATTAATATTATTTATTGTATTTAACATTTCCTGAAATCTCTATACATATACACGCTTATAGTAAAATTTATGATGTTTCTTACAAAAAAATGTGCTGGACTAAGTACATCCTTAAAGACACTTAAACTTGGTTTTCAAGCAAGCAATGGTGCCTATTACTTAAAAGTAACAGCGTGTTTTTAAACGACTAGGTTGCACGTTGAGCAAATATAATCATAAAAAAGTTTCACAGTGTACACGCCATTCTCTTTTCTTTCTTCATGCATCCCCTTTCCTTCATTATTTTCTTTTATTTTCACCTTAGTGTAACCTCCCGGATACATACGTGCGGTCTATTTGGGCTATAAGGGCCTCTTAGCAAAATTTTATATAAAATATATAAACCTATATTTATAGGTTTGTATATATATATATATATACGCGAGTCAAAGTTTTGATCTTACTTTTGATAGAATCATTGTGTCTACATTATACACAGAAAAAAAGTCTTAAACAGTCAAAGTTTTGATTTTACTTTTGATAGAATTATTGTGTCTACATTATACACAGAGAAAAAAGTCTTAAACAGTTTGCACAATCAGTTAATTTTGTGGATTAAAACAAGACTAAGTCAGTTTTAGGTCTTAAAATCAGTCCAAATTTACACTTATGTAAACAGTTCCAGCAGAAAATGAGCTGAAAACAAAACTTCTTTTTTTCAGTGTACGCATAAGAGTTTATTCTTCATTTTAGGATCTATGAGGGAAAGACACAAAGAATCAGTTCACAATTTACTCAATTTATTATATAATTATCCACTGTTTCATTGTTCAAGTACAAATAATTGGCCAATAGATATTTCCGCACTGAGAAAAATGAGTTTGCTGTTATATGGATGATAGCTAATTTTTATAGCTACACAGCTAATAACTAGCTACTGTAGCTAATAATTAGCAAAGCACGTTAGTTGTTTTAGCTAATTCTTAAATATTACAGTTAAAAAGGTTTGCTATCCATATAATAGCAAATCCATTTAGCTGGAATTGTTAAAACAACAAACTTTTTTTTCTCTTTGCCGGTTTATAGTTTCTCGGTAATATCCCATGTAGAAATTTCCCCATCTGTCCCTATTTAGAAGTAGGGTTTTAGTAAGATCCTCATTAGAAAAATTAGACTAGTAAATACTGGTCAGATACCTTTAGGGACTTGACTAGATTTACTCTGTCTTAAGTCTAAATGAAGCTAGATTTTGTAGTTGGGTCCTAATCGTAAACTTTAGTCATGACCTAATCGAATTCCGATTTGTCAATAAGAATCAGAATATCCTAGTTAGAAACTAGTCGGGTTCTAGTCGACTCACTTACACAAAGGTAAGGATTGTGCGCATGACCATGCGCATGCGTCTCTATATAGTATTAAAGTGACAGATCTGATCTTTATTTTGTGGCTAAAAAATAAAATGGATAATGAAAGAAGTAAACGGAAAGCTCGTGAACAAGGACGATTGCGAGGCAAAAGATTTAGGACTAAAAAGAAATTATTAAATGATGAAACGGGAGAAAGAAGTGATGACGGTGCAGCAGATAGTAATCATGGTGATGACGAGATGATAAATGTTGCTGAACGTTCAGAAGATGATAACTTTAACAATATCAGAGGTAATTATTGCCAAAAGCATGGGTTTTTAAATAATAGAAGCGAAATAAAAATTTCCTGTTGTAAATATAAGTTTACATATATTTACGTGCAAATTAATTGACAGATTTTGTGGATTATTAATTTTTTATTGTCTATTTTGAATAAAAATAAAATTCCATCTTTCAAGAAAAATTATAATTATGTATTTCTGTAGAGCAAACTTCTTTCATCCCTTTTTGTATAGCAATATAATATATATTTTTTTATCCGAAACCATATGTATATGTATGTACATTTGCTTATTAAAAAGAATGCTAATCATAACCTTAAAATAAATAACCTTGTTTTTCATGAGGTGTATTAAAAAAAAATATTTAAATTTCATTAAATAGAAAATATGTATTAAGTGGTAAACATAAAAATCTTTAGGTAAAAAATAAGCAATAATTCTATGTTTTTTTTTAAGAAACTCTTTAAATTTCTAGTAATTATTCTACTTATAATATTCTATACTTTGTTGAAAACTCTTGGTGTATTCTTCACATTAAAATTTGATAACATGTATAAATCGTAATATCATCAACAATAATCTTAATCTTATTAATTTATTTCTAAAATTAAATAATAAATTAAATAAATATTATAATTATGCTGTATATTATTATAGTATAAAAAATATATATATATATGTATTCCTAAACTATTATTTCTATTTATATAAAATTAAAAATTTATAAGTAAATATCTAATAATTTTAGATTTTACACGATTGTTTATATTTTTAACCCTTGTAAAATAAAAGTTGTCTACAATGAAACTAAATTATTTTTCGAATGATTTTTTAGTCATAACATTTTAGAGGTTTAGGTTCATAACTACACATTTAATAAAAAAAATTGCATTTTTATTTCAAGTTTAAAGATAATTTGTTTAAATGATAACTTTATAATTACAGATGACGAAGAAGTCATTGAACATATAATTGATGAAAGGACACAAACCATTGAAGAAAACCAAGAAATTACCAGCGATACTGACGATTTCGACGGTGACAATTTAGGAAGATATTACTATGCTGTGCATGGTGAATCTTCGGATGAATCTGTGAATGGTGAATCAAGCGATGACGATTTTGAAAACCATGAAGAAGAAGAACATGTACCCGAGAATAATCCTCCTTCAGTAATCGAACGATTACGTGAATGGAGTGTAAGGATCAATCAAAAAGATCTTGATGATTTATTGAAAATTTTAAGAGAAGTGCTTCCAACTCTACCTAAATCTTCTAAAACTTTTCTACGCACAAATGATGCTCGTTATAATATAACTGAAATGGAAGATTGTAAAGGAAGGATGGGTCAGTTTGTATATTTCAATATACAAAGAAGTTTAGAAATTTGTATAAATCCTGCAATACATACAGACAATTTAATCGAGTTGGAAGTGAGCTGTGATGGGATACCTTTAAGTAAATCTGGAGATGGACAATTTTGGGTAATGTCAGCAAAAGTGCACTATAATCCTGATGTTTATCAAGTCTTTCCAATTTGCATATTTTTCGGGCAAGGTAAACCTAACAGCGTGGAAGAATATTTGACACCATTCGTTCAAGAAATTAACCGATTACTGATTGACGGTATTACGATAGATGGAAAACATTTTAGATTTAAACTGAAATGCATAATTTGTGATACACCTGCTCGTTGCTTTCTGAAACGAACTTTAGGACATGGAGGTTATCAAGCATGTGAGAGGTGTGAAATCATTGGTGAAAGAGTTGAAAGAAGAATTGTATATTCGTCTACTGATGCAGTAGAGAGAACGAATGAATCGTTCAGAAATTTTCGACAACCCGAGCATCATCATGGTCCCTCGCCGTTATTAAACATTATTCCTCATATAGACATGGTCTTAATCATTGTTTTAGATTCTATGCATCTTTTTTGTTGTGGGATAATGAAAAAATTACTCGATTATTGGTTAAATGGCGATTTAAATTGCAGATTAAGTGTTGGAAACAGAATGGAATTAGGCAGACGTTTAGAATTTTTAAAATCACAAATTCCAGTTGAGTTTCAGAGGAAAACAAGATCGACTGCTTTTTTTGCAAAGTGGAAAGCAACAGAATTGAGATTTTTCTTATTATATTGTGGGCCAATAATTTTAAAAGATCTCTTACCGGAAGATTTATACAATCATTTTCTTCTGTTGCATGTTGCTGCTAGAATCTTATTTTCTGACACCTTTTGTCGAATTTATAATGAACATGCAAAAATATATTTGAGAAGTTTCTTTACAGCCATGAAAGATTACTACGGAGCTAAGTCTCAAATTATGAATGCACATAACCTTATCCACGTTGCTGATGACGTAATAACCATGGATTGTAACCTTAGCTCCATTAGTGCTTTTCCGTTTGAAAGTTTCCTTGGAAAACTAAAAAAAAAGCTTCGGACTCCAAATAAAACTCTTGCACAAGTATGTCGTAGATTATATGAAGAAGAAGTATTACTGTCGAAAAAAAAGGTGACAATACCTCCGCCAATCAAAGTTTTAAAAATGGATAAAGATAATAACATTACACAAGTAAAATACAAAGAAATTATGATTTCCACATCATCACCTGATAATTTTGTTTTAATTAATAATAAAATTGTTAGTGTGAACAAAATTTTTAAAGAAAATGAAATCTTAAAAATCCAATGTCAAGTTTGGAAAAAGGATAAACCACTGTACACATATCCAACGAATTCAGAGATTTTTAATACATGGAAATTGTTTAACGCTCCAACAAATAACGTCGTAGTTTATCCAATTACAGCAATATCACAAAAACTTGTAAAGCTGCAATTTTCATGTACACAAGATGGTCCACAAAAAGCGTACTCTATTCCTTTACTTCATCAAAATAAATAATTTTGTTTGATCTATTTAAAATATAAATTAATCACTTTATCAGCCAAATCGCCCAAGAGCCTTTAAATAATTTAAGTGATCTACAAAAAAATATTTAAAATCTTTTGAATAAATTTTGACATTGTAATTGTTATTTTGTAATTATTAATTAGCATTTTTATTAAAAATTGATATAATAAAACCAAAATCAAAAAAACAATTATTATTAATAAAAGATTATAACAAAATCCCTAAAACAAATAATATGCAAAATTATATTTTAGTGTTATAACAGTATTTCTATGAAATGCATCCATATCCAAAATTATTGAGTAATTGTGATTATTTTAAATTCCTTAAAATAAAAAAGTAATAACGAGAAATGTATTGAGCAGAACTCGCAAAAAACCTGTACATGGAGTATCGAAATGTTTCACGAAACATTTCATATTTAACTTAAAAAATTATAAATTAAGCTATTGTAGTGACACATTTCGGTGTTACAGAAAAATATTGTTTTGAACAGTCACATTATAATATAATTTACTAATAAACTGCTTTTACTTTATGATTGGAAAACGTTTTTTTCTTCTAATCACTTCTTTCAACCAGTAAAAGTATAATCCTTATTCTTAAAAAATTGAAAAACATAATTATCAGTTTTTGATAAATTTAAACTGTGGCGCCAAATCACGTGTTCTGTTACTCTTTCATACTGATGCCAAGAATTTAAAAATATCAAACTGCTCATGCGCTTGTCCAATAATTTCATTGGTTCATTCTTGTATTTCGTTTCAATTCCGTGACTCAACTCCAACACCGTTTTTGCGTCTAGTGCTTCTTGTTCCAAGTGTCAACCATTTTTGTTTCTTTACAAGTGCATCATTTTGTAGAACAAAATATAAAGAAAAGCAATTAAATCATTAAATTTTTAACATAAAACTGTTATTTAAACGACCGTGGTATATACAAAAGCAGACGCAGGTAAGTCCTATTATTTTTATTAAAATAGCATACTAATAAGCCTATATTTGGTTTTGAAATAATGCAAAACTTGTAGCATGAAAAATTAAGGTTAGAATTTTTAATTTTTAAAAAGATTTTAACGAATGCTGTATAAGCATATTAAAGATCGCTTGTTTTTTCATCGATAATAATTTTGAGCACAATAAAACTTAATTTTAAATATGATTTTAGAAACTTTAAACAATCAATTACATTTTTCCCTTTGTTATACATGTCAAGAGAACATAATGTCTAAAGTTCATTTTTAACATCCATATTCTGATTAAACCAAATATAGATTTCTGGTCGAAAACTATTTGTATAATTTCTCAAAAGTAAATATAGATTTTTTTGTGTAGAAAGATAAATATAGTTGTTGCCTTAAAGAAGAAGTGTAGGCCATGTTTCTATTTCAAATCTTTTTGTTCTAACGTTTGGATAATCAATCAGTTATCCTCTTTAAATGTAAAAAGTACAGGATATAAAATTTTGCTAAAAGTTAGACTAAAGGATATTTGTTTAATGTTTATGTTTAATTTTCTTATTATTTATTTAATATTTAGTAAAGTGTATTTTTTAAAGTTTTATAATTCAAAATTATGGATATTTTTTTAATGTTTTCAAGAGTATTTGAAGGATAATTTTTTGAAGAACCTGAATTATTTATAATTATTAAAGTGCAATTTTTTCTTTGCAAAAAGCAGACCTTAAGAAATTATACCAAACAAAATGAAAAACTGTTCTTCATACAAAAATTAGCATTGTGAAATATATTAAACATGCTTTGTTTTAAAGAAAATTTTCGTACGTTAACATATGAAAATTATAAAATTTTGTAAACTCTTTTTAGAACAAAACCAATTATTGAAAATAAAATTTTACAAATAAATAAATTCTTTTAATATAATTTTTTAGACTTTTGATTATTGCAAAGGAAACAATGTATTTCAATGCATTCGTATGAATAAATGCGAGTTTTTCGACTTTTTGCAAGTCTCGAAGTAAATCCAAGTTTAATTAACTGAAAATTTATTTTCAATTTATTTACAGTAAAAAAATGACATCAAGAAAAGAAAAGCCTATAAAAAAGTACCAACTTTTTGAATTCATAAGTACTGATGATAATCGTAAAACTAATATTAAGGATATTGACTTTGCGTGTAAACACTGGATTTTTTTTGATGACGACGACAATGAACTTCTATGTCAATTCATGCCGCCACCTTATAATCAAGATACTTTGGAATTATTGACTTCACTGCTAAAATCTGATGCTCCAACGCCAGAGGATTGGCCTGCTTATCCGATTGTTTTAAAAGGTCATGCAGGTAAATAACTAATTTCTTATTAAATTATTAAATAATCTCTCTTAATGCGAAACTTTCTTTATTTTCTTGATTAAAGATTGTATAATTTTCTAATAATATTTGAAATTTATCAGCAACATATGAGGAAGCTGTTCGAAAGTTGCGAATATTAGAAACAGAAAAGTTTGCTTATACCACTGGAACTGACAGTAATGGGGAAGAAAAATCTGTGAATATTACTCGACGCATTCGATCTAAACAAAATAAAATTTCCGAAAAAACTAAAAGAATACTAGAAGTTCCGTCTTTGCAAGACCCTGTTCCTCAAAAAAGACAGAAGCCTAATGGAAAAGGGCATTCAGATATTAGTTATGAAAGAAATGATGACCACATGGAACAAACATCAAGATTAAATTCAGAAAAGCATCAAGCTTTACCGTGCAGTACAAACAAAGGTGAATATAAAGCAATTACTGTATGTTTATTAAATTAAGTGTGAATATTAACTCAATATTATTTAACTTTCTTTTGAGTATATTCTACATAAATTAACAATACCCTTATTATAATATTAAGTTGATATAGTATGGTTTTTTGGACATACAAAAACATAATTTTAGCATAAT
>WNHD01005565.1:0-16704 GCA_011057455.1 Ganaspis sp. Gsp50 | reverse complement strand
ATTATTTTAGGCTGTCTTTACGTACGCAATTTTGAACGATTATCACATGTATCTATCATGTGTCTACATCCAGAAATATTATCTTGCAATAAAGAATTCTGAACTCGAAGAGCTTGTCGTTGGGCCTCCGCACGTTTTAGAAGGACCTTATTCAGAAAATCCGGATCCTGACACCATATATGAAATTCCAGATCCAGAAGATTTTATGATTTCCTCTCCCAAGCGATAATAAGGATTTGAATCAACTCTTTTTCTTATTCATTTCAACTCTTCAGAAAGTGTTTACAATAAAATTATTTTACCAAAATTCTGTTTATAATTTTTTTAAATATTTTTTTTTAATTCTCCATGTTCATTCAATAAAACTAAAGTTTTAAAAAGCTAAAGTCTTAAAAAGCTAAAGTTTTAACAAACTAAAGTTTTAACAAACTAAAGTTTTAAAAAACTAAATTTAAAAAACTAAGATTTAAAAAACTAAGATTTACAAACAAAATTGAAGCTTTTTGAACAGTAATCAAAATGGACGAACTAGAGTACGAAAGTTTAATCCAGTGGACTTGCAGACAGTGTTATTATAATGGAATGTTATCTTATGCCAAACAAGGATGTGAATTCTATCCATCTAATGATCGTTTAAGAATTCTTCTCGCTTTGGCATTCCATTTAACAAACCAGGAACGCGAAGCACTGAGAGAAGTATCAGGAATCATTCTTCACGGAGATTTAAGTCTTGCAGCGTTGCTCATTCAAAGCCTGGTTCATAAATCTTCAGGAAACGTAGATCGGACAATTGTGACCCAAATTGACGCAAAAATCAGAGAAGATAGAAGAAAAGCTTCCCCTTCAGCTCTGTCGTTGACTGCAATGATTTTCCTTCTGATTCGTAAACCAGAAAAGGCCAAAGAATACGCTGATAGAGCTTTTAAGCAAGATTCGTCGGATTTTAACGTTTTAATATCCAAAGGCTGGACGGATTTAAGTCTCACTCAGAGCACTTTTGGAAGATCCACCAACTTTTTTGAAACAATTCTTAAATCGAACAGCAAGCATTTAAACGCTCTTCTAGGTTCAGCGAAATTCAGAGAATTTCACAATGACCATTTAGGCGCGATTTCGATCCTAAATGCTTTAATTGTTAGGTATCCGAAGTACAATTTTCCTCTTGTGGAGAAAATGCTGAATCAACTGGCAATGAAAGAATGGGAACAAGTTCTTGAGACTGCAAACAGGATTCAATCTCTCGATAATAACAGTCTCGATGCTATGAAAGCGAAGGCTTTCGTCGCACTTTGCAGAGATGGAGATTACACAGAAGGTGTAAAATATATCCAGCAATTATTAAGAAACATGTTTATCATTGAAGCCAAGAATGTTGATCTTTTAAACGAGAACATTCAACTCTTTTCGCGAATTTCAGGCAGGGATAAGGATCTTCTGGCGGAACTTTTCAGAATGACGGAAAAAATGGCTCACCAGAATACTCAGAGTGGAGAACTGATGGTGGAATTAGGGAATCTTTGTATTTTATTAGGCAAAGTTAAAGACGCGGAGCGATGGTATCAAAACACGGTTCGGATTGATGAATCCTCGTTAGCTGCTTTGACAGGATTGGCCAATTGTCAACTGCTGGATTCTTCACCCGGTGCTAAGGAACTAGCGAGTCAACAAGTTGACTTCCTAATCGAACTGCAATCCCATTCACCGAGTGCTGAAATTCTCTTCATGTCTGCAAAATTATTGAATTCCAATCCCAACAAAGCTCTCAAGCTTTTAGACTCCGCTGCAACGATTTTGAGCAAAAACTGCGAAGGCTTTCCGTACGGTTATGAGTATCTGAAGAAATTAAATTGCGATCTTTGTCTTCAAATTGTCAATGAACATTTGCTTCATTCTCCTGGCGATGCTCTGACCGATTTAGAAGCGAGTCCAGACCCGAATAAACAAGATTCACAAAACAATCCATGTTTAGCAATTTTAGAAAAAGTAACCGAAGCGTGTCCTGGTCTCGGAAACGCTTTATTGATGCTCGGAAAAATCAAAATGCAGAATGGAGATCTTGAGGGAGCTTTGGTGGCTTTAAAAAAGCTTTTGGATTTTGTGGACCCGACAAACGCAACTGGACATTTATTGATGGCGCAAATTTTAGTGCACAGAGGTCAGTATCAACTGGCTTCACAAACGCTTGAAGTTGGACTGAGTTATAATTTTAAAGTGCGTGACAATCCTAATTATCATATGATTCTCGGAATGGTTGCGAAGGAGAATGGAGACCTTGAAGCTTGTATTCAAAATTTTCGAACAGCAATGACCTTTGCTATGAAACCTGGGGATAAAAATACAGTTCAGATTCCAATTTCGATATCAGATAAGGCCACTTTGTATACAGAATTGATCTTCGCTTATACAAAGATGAGGAACTTTCGAGAAGCTTTGTTGTTGATAGAAGAGGCTGAAACGAAACTGAGGGACACTTCGGAAGAAGGCAGACTTTTTATTGCAAAAGCGGAACTCTCTTTGGAAATGGGTGATGTTGATAAAGCTCTTAATCTCCTTTCCAAGATTTTACCCGGCGAACCCTATTATTTGCAGGCTCATATAAAATTAGCTGATATTTATTTAAAGTTCAGAAAAGATCGAGACGCATTCGCAAAATGTTTCAGGTGAGGAATTCGAATATCTTTAATCATTTTTTTTAAAAAGAAAAGAAGAAAGAAAGATTATTTTGAAAGAAGAAACCAAAGAGGAATTCAACGAAATTTTTATTTGTTATTTTTTTCTTTTATGTAAAATGTGCTTTAATTCTCAAAGAGGATTTTACTTCCGTTAGTATTTTATTTCCTTTATTATTTTATTTCCTTTACTACTTTATTTCCTTTACTACTTTATTTCCTTAAAGAGGAAATTATTTTTATATTTCTTTAATGTCCATTATATTTTTCGTAATAAAAAGAACACTTTAATTATTCTTAATTGTACTTTTTCTAATATAGACAATAATTTGCAGAGATTTGGTGGAGAATTGTCCTGGTTCGAAAACTTACAGCATGCTTGGCGATGCTTATATTGCAATTCAGGAACCTGAAAGAGCGATTGAAGCTTATGAACAGTCGTTAAGAAGCAGCGCTGGAGATAAAAATTTAGCTCGAAAAATGGGAAAGGCTCTGGTGAAAACTCATCAGTATGAAAAAGCTATCGAATATTATGAAAGAATCATAAAGCAGAAAGAATTTGCGGATTTGAAACTCGACATGGCTGAGCTATTCATGAAACTCAAAAAGTACGATAAAGCAGAAACGAGACTTTTACAGGAATTGCGAAGTAAATGATAACATTAATAATTGTTTCTATAATTGTTTGGAAAATTGTAAAACTGTTTAAAAACTTTAAATTGTATCAACAATTGCTAAATTGTATCAACAATTGCTTAATTGTATCAACAATTACTAAATTGTTTAAAAGCGATCATTTAAAAAATATGTAACTTCGATTGTTTGAACAATTGCTAAACTTTTTTGAACATTTCCTAAATTTTAAAAGTGTAAAATTATTTTTAAAAAATTTTAAATTTTTATATTATTTTCTAAATTATGTAACATTGATTGTTTGAATTGTTAAACTATTAAAAAGCGTCTAATCATTTTTGAAAAATCAAAACTAAATTCTGATTGTTTGAAAAAGTGTTAAAAATTTGTAATTTTTGATTGTTTCAAAAGTGTTAAAAGTTTGTAATTTTTTATTGTTTCAAAAGTGTTAAAAGCGCGTAACTTTTGATTGTCTCAAAAATTGTTAGTAAATGTTTCGAATTTTTGCAGATGGCTCTTCGGGAACAGATACGCAAGATCTGGAAATGCGAGGGAAGCAGTTGCTCTTGCTTGCTAAGATTCGGGAAAGAAGTGTAAATATAAAAGGAGCGCTGTCTACACTAAAAGATGCAAAAGATAATCAAAATAAATATATCCTGCGAGCTGCTACTTCAAATGAGACAGCGATTCGAAAACAATCTTTAACTCAAATTTGTTTGTGTATGGCTGGTCATGCTACCACTTTAAGGGAATTTGATAAGGCGATTGATTATTATAAAGAAGCCTTGACTTACAAATCTAATGATGTCAGTGCTCTTTTATCGCTCGCGAAACTTTACATGCAAGTTAGTGCAATCATTCAATTAACCATTTAGTTTAAGCTTTAAATTTAGTACGAAGTTTCCGATCCGAATTACTACATCATTCAAATTATTTCATTCTCTTTCAATTTTACTATAATGGAAAATTTGAATATTTTTTTCTTTTTTACATCATTTTGTGAATATTGTTTTTGAAAAGTATCTTCTTTTTTTGTAACATCAATTTATGAATATTATTCTTTTTCTCTTTTGGTACTATTTTTCTCTTGTGATATTATTTTCTTTTCTCTTTTGGTATTATTTTTTCCTTGTGGTATTATTTTTTTTCTTGTGGTTTTATTTTCTTTTTTCTTTTAGTACTATTTTTTTTCTCTTGTGGTATTATTTTGTTTCCCTTTTGGTTTTATTTTCTTTAATGTCGCTTAATGGAATAAAAATTAGAGTTAGAATTATCAGAACTTACAGATTAGAAATTTAAAATTGTTACGTTTATAATCTTATACTAATGATTGTTTTAATGTTTAGTAATGTTTGAAAATGATAATAATGATGATAGTGATAATAATGATGATAGTGGTAATAATGATGATTTTGATAATAATGATGATAGTGATAATAATAGTACTTCATAATTAATAAATAAATAATTTTCAACAGGTGAATGACTTGGACAGATGTGAACAAACTTGTATGACTCTCTTGAAGGCTGATTCTAGTAATGAAGCAGGTACTGTCATGATGGCTGATCTTGCTTTTAGAAAAGTAGATTTCGAAACTGCAGCCGTATATTTTCGTCAACTTCTAATTCAAAGACCTACATATTGGACCGCCTTGGCAAGATTGATCGAAGTTTCACGAAGAACAGGTACTTTTTGATAAGCAAGTCAAATCAAAACAGACCAAAATTGAATGAAGAAATAATGTTTAGAGAAAAGTATATATAAGTTGAATTTATCACTCGGTTATTTGTTAATTCTTGGTTTAGAATTTAGAGAAAAGTGTAAAATAAAAATAAGTAAATAAGTCTGAAAATGTAAAATAAAGGAGTCTTTGAAAATGTAAAGTAAATATGAATTTAAAAATGCAAAGTAAGCAAGAATTTAAAATAATAAATTTAAATTTAAAAATTAGTAAGTTTTTAAAAACTAAAGTATATAGAATAAAGTGAATAAGTTTTTAAAAATGAAAGTTAAGGTCTTTCAAAATCGAAAATCATGTCTTCAAGAATTGTTGTTTTGATTATTGTTTGTCATGTTTGAGAAAATAGTGTAAATGAATTAGCTTTGATTATTTTTTGTCATGTTTGAGAAAATAGTATAAATGAATTAGCTTATAGCGAAGATGATAATTTAGGCCCGTAAATTTTTCAAATAAAATAAAAATAATGAAGATAATCAAGGTTTGCTTAAATTTATTTTTTGTACAATATTTACTGAGCATAAAGATAATTAGTTTTTTTTATTTAAATAAATTTATAAATTTTATTTAAATAAATTTATAAATTTTATTTAAATAAATTTATAAATTTTATAAAAATAAATTTTAAAATTTGAAATTGGATTAAAAACTAAAATTAATTAAGTAATTTATGAATTTATTTAGGTAACGTGGACGATTTAGAGGAATGGATAACACGATCAGAAAAAGGAATGGATCCTCTAAAGCAAGAAGCTGGCTATTACTACTGCAACGGATTATTTAACTGGCGAATTGGGAAATTGAACTCGGCTCTACGAAATTTTAATTCAGCCCGACGTGATCTGGAATGGGGCCAGCAAGCGATTTACAATATGATAGAAATTTGCTTGGATCCGGATGATGACTCTCCCCTCCTGAATGAAGCTTTCAATGACGAAGATGAAGAGTATCAGGATTCTAGAACCATGGCCTTAAAAACAGCGCAACGTTTACTAAAAGAACTCTTTCCAACAGGCAGTCCTCACGAATCTCTAACCCATCGACTTTTAGGGAACTTTTTTCTACTTGCGACGAAACAGAAGTACAATATCGAAAAAGCTTTGCATGATTGTACGTCAATGGCTAGTGATGAGTCTCTCAGAGATCATGTTGGTCCTGCCTTGGGTTTGGCAATGGCTCATATTCTTTTGAAACAAACTCCACGAGCGAGGAATCATTTAAAAAGGGTCAGCAAAAATGTGTGGACTTTTGAAGACGCGGAGTATTTGGAAAGATGTTGGCTGCTTTTGGCTGATATTTATGTTCAGTCGAATAAATATGACCTGGCTAAGGAATTGTTGAGACGAGCTTTACAGCATAACGCTACTTGTGTCAGAGCCCATGAATTGTCTGGATTTATTGCGGAGAAGGAACAAAATTATAGAGAAGCTGCAGCACGTTACGCACAGGCTTGGAAGTTTGGAGGAAAGTCGAAACTTTCGATGGGATGCAAATTGGCCTATTGTAATTTGAAAAGCAAATTGTATGCAGATGCTATCGATGCCTGTAATGAGGTGTTGAAACAAAGCCCGGATTATCCGAGAATCAAGAAAGATATTCTGGAAAAGGCGATTAATAATCTTAGGACATAATTAAGGAGGAGGTCTAGAAACGATTTATGATAAGTCCATTCATTTTATCCGTCCATTCACATGATTCTAATGATATATAGTTTCAATGAGAAATTACGCACATATATTTACGCACTAAAGTTGTACACATAAAGAATATGTTATATATTCTATTATATAAAATATAGTAGAATGTAATTCGAAACTATGATAAATAAATCATTTTTCAATTTCAATTATTTTTCAATCTTTAATTCTAAAATCTAAATGAATATTTTTATTTAAAGCAAAGTTTAGAAATTTCAGAAAATTATATTATTGTCTGTTGAACATTAACTGTTACCAATATCCGAGATTTTTAAAATTTGTGTTTAAATTTAACGTTTATTTAATTTATTTGATTTATATAATTTATTTTATTTTAGAAATCTAGAGCAGAATTCCAATTATTCGAATTAATTGTTATTAATATGATTGTTCTTTCAATTTTTGCCATTTTTTTCTATGTCAAAACTTTGTTATTAAATATTTATAGTCAAAAAAATATTCAAGTACTTTAATTAGAAGTTTAAATGATTTAATTTAATAAACATTTGGAGTAAAAAAGTACGATTAAAATTGTTTTTACGAAATAAAAGAAATCGAGAGGATATTAATGAACTATAGACATTGCTTACACGTTATGACCGGATCTATAAAAGTCTACGAGCTTATTCAATTGGTTTAAAAAACAACTATCTTTGAAGCTGGTTAAAACGAATTGAAAATTCTAATAATTTTTTTCAGCGAAGAATAAATTCGGTTCCTTGAATTACAAATAGTCAAGCTTAATTATTTGCGTGTTTTTTAATTTACTTGTTATTTCATGATGAAGTTTTCGGAGTTGATCAGAAAATTATTACAAATTAATACAAAATGTATAAATCGATAAAGTGATAGATCGAATTCTAGTCTCTTAATTGGAATTGCGGCATGTGCGTCTCATAACTCGAAAGGTATTTTTAATTTTGTTTTCTATTCCAAAAATAGATAATTTGAAGAACAATACAACGATCAGGATATTAAAATAAATCTCATTTGCTTTAGCAGAACATTCTACAAATCGAAGAGGAAAATTAATAAAAATTGGGCTGTTATTTTCCGTACATATGGAATTTTTTAAATTGAGAAAAAATAAATTGAGAAAATTGAGAAATATTTTAAATTGCTGATTACTGTAACAACGGAATTAAGTAAATTATAAAGGTAGGAAAATAATTTTCACAATCAAGTCAAAATTTTATCTGGTAATTTCACTTTGGAATGGAAGCAAATAACACTTTATCAAGTACATTACATACGTAAAACTTATTTGAATTTAGCTTTTTGTTGAGGCCGTCGTATGACTAATACCATAATTACCTATTCTTAAATATTTATAATTTTAAATGTTAATAAAATCTTAAAAAACTTGATAAAATCAGTAAATAGAGACGATTTTTAATTACCTATGAAGTTTTAAATTACATTTAAAAATAAATACCTGTTGCCGACTAATTAATTTAAAAGCAAATTTTTAAATATGAATGTTGAATTGAAATTAATGAATTTAATCACATTTTTAAATGCCACATGCTTAATGAACAAAAATTTCAAACTTAAAATAAATAAAAATAACAAAATTAATTTATTGTTATTTTCAATAATAAAATAATTGATTATAAATATATTTCAATTTAAAAATGTACTCAAGGAGAATTGAATTCAGAATGATGATATTTAATTTAAAAATTATAATAATTTAATTAAATAATTATTATTTATTTTAGGATCTTCTGTTTGATGGATTCTGCATGAAAAAGCATATGAAACAGTTGGCAGAACAAATTCAACTCGAAGTGAAAGCAGCGTTCCAGATTTGCTTCCAAATTTAGTTCCTTCCTGTTAAGGTCTAATTACTTTACTTCCTTTTAAAGATAATTTTTTTAAACTCTTTTTTCTTATTACAAGATATTTTGAGAAAATATAATTTGACATCGATTTTCAAAAATTAGTCATTCGACACTTGATTGAACTTATACAATAGTTGAAGAATATCGTGCGAAACTGGTTTTTTTACACTTGCATGATTCAAAAACATTGCATAATAATAAATAATTTGTAACGCAATTTAACTGAAAAGTACAATTTGTTTCAATATCTTCAGAGATGAAAATGTAGATGTTAAATCAGTCTTTGGAAATAACGAATTATTTGATATTAAAAATATTTTTGCACAATGAAATGAAAGCAGGACTGAATGAAAGAAAGGAAAAGTAAAAGAAAAAAAAGTAAAAGAAAAAGAAAAAAAAGTAAAAGAATGAACAAAAAAGAAATATAAGGAAAGATCGAGGAAAAGATGATTTTAAAAAAATATACAAAAAATACATGAAAGTTAGAAAAGAAATAAAAGACAGAAAAAATTAAAGAATAAAAGCAAGAAAAAGGTAAAAAATTGTTTGAAACGAAATAATTCAAAATTTATTCAGTCATGCTTTATTGGGAAACTTAATTTTAATCATTCTTTAATTTGGTAAGAATTTAAATCTACAATTACTTCTGAAATTTTATTATTTGTAGGGTACTTAAAAGCTATAAACAATGCAAATATTTTCATTTCAGACCACGAGTCAAACAAATGATTTAGATTGTCTGTATACTGATATTAAAAATGATTATAAATTTTTTTTTTAAATGTGTTTGATACGAAAAAGAACATTTTGAGTCGAAGAAGTGATTTGATGGAAAAAAATATTTATTGAAAGAAAAAAAAATGTATTTTCATACAAAATATTTCACTTTTCGTACAAAACTAAAGCACTTTTAATTTTATTTAAGAATATATATTTCATATTTAAAAATATATATTTCATATTTAACAATATATATTTCATATTTAACAATATATATTTTATATTTAACAATATATATTTCATATTTATATAATTATATACTTCATATATATATACTTCATATTCTTAACAAATACTACAATAGGATGAAATTAAAAATGATTCATTCATTTATAAAAACAAGAAAATTGTGAATTTATTGACTTGTAAGCTTCTCTTTCAATTAAGTTGATTTATCCACGGTAATTTAATTTCAATCGTGTATAATGATCAAAGTAAAGTGATGTCTATATCTGTTATATTACAAATGTTTTTTTTTTACTATGAAAAACACTTACGTAGTGTTAACAGTTCTCATAATTGTTTAGTCGAGCTATTTTGTGTCAATTTCTCGCTTTAATAAAAATAAATTTTCCATTTATAGTAAAGGTAACTAAATTTTATAAATAAGCTTTAATATTTTTGCGTATATAACAATAGATAAGAAGACTGGTGGATGAACTGAAAACAACTCCTCGTGTTAAAATACTTCAGAAACATGTTTTGTTATTTTTAAAAAAACGACATTACTCCTTTTATATAAATGTATATCTTTGCAACAATAATTTTTCTGATATTCACGATTCTCTTTTTATAAGTGTCTTCGATTATTCACTCAAAAAGATTAATTTCTTTAGCAAAGTGCAAAGTTTTCTAATTGAATAGTGTATTTATTATTTTAAAAAAAAGTCGGAAGATAATCAATTAAAATCGGAATTAATTAATAAATAAATTAATTAATTAATCGGAATATGAACGAAAAGTAAAATGTTACGAAATTTAGAATAAGATGCTTAGTCTTTGTAGAAAACTTGTAGCGTATTTTGCATCTAATAGTTTATATTTTATAAATAAATAAATACCTTTTTTTTCTTTTTCAGATTAATTAGAAAATTCAATGAGTAAGTATGTCATTTGATAAATTATTAATGATAAAATTTATGGTCTATTTATTATTATTTATCGCGGAATTACTGTCTTATTACTGACTAAATTACTTTTTAAACTATTATTTAAGTTTTTATACACTTCAAGGATTCTGCTATTACTATCAATATAGTATTATAATAACTCAATAGTTATTTTATTGAGAATAAAAATATCAATGGAAATATTAAGAATTAAGAAACATTGTTTATGAAAAAAACACAAACCTTTTTATTTGTTTTCTGTTCTAAAAAACAACAAATTTTCAATTTCTTGTGAAAGTATTTGCTTATTTTAATTTACAGTAATTTAGAGTTTTTTTCTTTCCAGTTTAGATACAAAATTCACAAATAATCTAAAAAATGATTTAGAGTTTTTCCCTTCAAGTTTATAGTAGATAAGAAATTCATAAATAATCGAAGAAAGTAATTTTTTATCTATATTGTAATTTATGTTCTATAATTTATTGATAATACGTTAATATGCAAATTTTCACCAATTTTTATTAAATTTGCAGAGGACCAAACAGAAGAAACCGTTGTTCAAGATGCAATCGATAGGACCGGTAAAAAATTTGTAAACATTATTTTTGATTTTGTAAAAATTATTATTTTTACAAAAATAATAGTATTTTAATGATAATTTAGAAATTTTCGATGAATATAAGCGAATTAGTTAATAATAGTATTATTATTTTTACAAAAATAATAATTTAATAATAATAATTTTTACAATTAATTATAGTAATATTAATGACTCAATAGATTTCAAAATTAAATTCTTATTTCAATATTTCCTTTTTATTATACAGAAGGAAATGTAGAATTTTTCTTAAAAATAGGTATTTTTATTTTTTACAGGATTTGGAAAATTTAACATAAAAATCTCTATGCTGGGTTCCTTAATTTATGCAAACACAGCGTTGAATATTATCAGTGTTGGATTTATTTTACCAGCAGCGGTTTGTGATTTTAAAATGACGACTATCGATAAAGGACGAATAGCAATAGCTCCTGTATTAGGTACTTTTAAAAAACAGTTTTTTAATTCTTTTTGTGGAATTTCTTAATTCATTTATATTTATTTTTTTAATTTGTATCCTAATTGGTCGTTTTTTCGCTTTTGTAATTTTAAATAAAAATATTTAATGTAATTTCATAAAATATTTGATGTAATTTCATAAAGCATTTGATGTAATTTCATAAAATATTTGATGTAATTTCATAAAATATTTGATGTAATTTCACAAAATATATTTGATGTAATTTCACAAAATATATTTGATGTAATTTCATAAAATATTTAGGATTCATGAGACTATTTCAAACCATTTCAGGATCAATTATCAGCACGTTGTTTTGGGGTTTTTTGGCAGATTTGAAAGGTCGCAGGATAGCACTATTATTTGCGCTATTTTTACAAGGCAATTCTGAAGTATTGATGTCTCTTATTTCAAATTACTGGGGAGTAATTTTTTTCAAATTTTTTAGTGGCGTAGGGTGAGTATTTAAAACTGAAAAAAAATATTCAATAAGAACAATAATAATAAACAAATTTATTTGTTGATTCAATTTTGTTATCAATTGATATTCATAATTAATTGATATTAATAATTTATCATTCTTAAGCTTTTGGATTTTGATTTACATTAATTATTTAAATAAATAAAAATATTAATAATTTAGTATTTTAAACAACATCGAATTGATATGAATATTTAATTTATATTGATAAAATATGATGAATAATATTATATTGCTTAGTTATAATAAATAATATTTTTAGTCTGATTGGTCAATTACAAATACTGTTCCCGTACATAGGCGAATTTCAACCAGTCAAGTACCAAAAGAGAATTCTTTCATTCATAAGTTTTTTTTTGGTTTGTGGATTAATTGTTTCACCACGTAAGTGCGCAAATACTGTTTGCCAAATTGTAAAAAAAATTTACTTATTAAAAAAGAAAAATATTTCAAATATTTTATTTATTATTTTGCAAATTATTTTATTTTTATTTATTATTTTGCAAATTATTTTATTTTTTTTATTCTTTTTTTTTTAATATCTTTAATTTCATTTCAGTTCTAGCCTGGGTTATAATCCCTTTAGAATTTGAATATAGAAGAAACTCTTTTTTCTTCCGGTCGTGGAACCTATTTCTTTTGATTGGTGCCATTCCAGCTGAAATTCTCGGAATCTGGCTCATTTTTAATCCTGAGACTCCAAAATATTTAGCAGAAACTGGCCAAACGGAAAAATTGATGAGAGTTTTAATAAATATGTATATAGAAAATGGAGGAGGATCTGCAGAAGAATATATTGTAAGTATTCTTTTATTGCTCTGAACTATCAATGATTAGTAAATTATGAAATTGGTAGATAATCAAATTCTCATAGTATCAATAAGTAATTAATTAACTAATGATTATTAATTAATAATTATTTATAATAATAATAATACAAATAATAATAAAAAAATTCTAAAAATAGTTCCATAATAATTTTTTATAGGCAAATTTATCGGAGAATCAAAGAATTCAAAGAAAATAAAAAATTTTCAAATTTTATTCAAATTCTAAAAATAATTTTATAATAATTTTTACAGTCAAATTTATCGGAGAGTCAACATCCTCAAATGAAAAAATTCATAAACTTGGCTATAAATAATTCTACCTCGAAGGATGAAAAATTGTCAAAAAGAAGAAACTTGAGGCAAATTTTAACTGATTTCAAAAATCAAGGAGAGACTGCTTTCAAAGCTCCTTATTTGAGGAAACTAATTATACTTTGCATTTGTTTCTTCTGTACGGCATCTTCGTTTTATTCATTACTGACATGGTTCCCAGAGCTATTTCAAAGATTTGCTTCCTTCGAAGCTCAATATCCAAACGAAACCGCAACTATTTGTTCCATTTCGAAAAAATCTAATTTAATGAACGTTTCACTGGTATGATTTTTAATATTTCTGCAAATTATTATTTTTAATAATAAAGTGTAATTGATAATGTTAATTTTCATTTTTTGAATAATTTATAAGATTAGTTACATAATTTTGACGCTTTCAATCAATCAAGAGTTTTCGCTAATTGGTTGTGTTTCAGGATGACGCTTCTATGTCTTTCCAATGTACAGAAAAAATTAATGAAAGTGTTTTCAAGAATTCCTTGCTTCAAGGATTTGCTTCCATAATTCCAAGTTTATTGATATTGGTCTTTGTTGATAAATTTGGATTTAAATTCTTTGCAGGTAATTAATTTTACAGTTTATAATAATTTATATTTCGTTGATACATTCAATTTGTTTAACTTTAGATATTAATTGGTTTTTTCAACGTTAAATGTTAATTGATTTTCTTTAAAATTGGATATTAATTGAGTAGATAATATTTGAATTTATCGCATTATAATTGTTTCAAAATTATTTTTCAGTATCATTTTTGGGAATCAGTATTGCAACTACATTTAGTTTATATTTTGCAAATTCCTATCTACAAAATGTGATATTGTCTTGCATTTTTCTGGGATTTATGGCATCAGTTGCGAGCGTTATGTATTCTTTTCTTGTTATACTCTTCCCTACAAATATCAGGTACTACTTTTAAAAAAATACAATCTTATTTGTTTGCAAATAAAATAATAAAATTTCCTTTTTGAAATATTGACTAAAAGCCATTCTTGTTAAATTTTTTGAAATTCTTAAAAAAATTATTTATTTTTTAAATACTTTTTATAGTTCAAAGATTATTTATTGTTCAAAGATTCTTTATTGTTTAAATATTCTTTGTTGTTTAAAGATTCTTTATTGTTCAAAGATTCTTTATTGTTTAAAGATTCTTTATTGTTTAAAGATTCTTTATTGTTCAAAAATTCTTTATTGTTTAAAGATTCTTTATTGTACAAAGATTCTTTATTGTTTAAATATTCTTTGTTGTTTAGATATTCTTTATTGTTTAAATATTATTTATTGTTAAAATATTCTTTATTGTTTAAATATTATTTATTGTTAAAATATTCTTTATTGTTTAAATATTATTTATTGTTAAAATATTCTTTATCGTTCGAATATTCTTTATTAAATTTATTTAAATATTTACAAATTACACATTTTGTAACATATGATAGTATTTATAATTTTTAAATTTCAGAGTGTTTGCAAATACTATGGCAGTATTTTGTAGTCGTGCAGGGACGATATTTGGTAATGTGATTTTTACTTACTTAATTGATGACTACTGTACGATTTTAATTGGTAGTATTATTCTTTTGTTATCAGGTAAGTTGCACTTAAATAATAATTTACATGTTAATTTAAACTTCCGAATATATACAAATATTTATGAGTATTATGTTCAATTGGTTCACTATATGGAAAATAAATTTTAACTAGTTTATCATTAAATATTCTATATTAAATGTTCTATAGAACATTAAAAATGACGTCAATTGAATTAATAAAAATTTACATTTGACACTATAAAAATGATTAATTTATAATTTCAGTTGGAGCAGTGTTGTGTTTAATACTAAGAAAATAATTAAGTAAATCTTGTATTTAAATCGACGTTGATAAGGTAACATTTTTTATAAAACTAATAATATATTTTTTGTAATAAGCTAATTTGTTCAAATACCAAAGTCCCAATCTGCGAAAACTAATTTTAAAATTCATAGGCATTTTTCACAAATATGTTCAACATTCTTTAAAAAGCGAAATAATAACACAATCCAGGTGTTTACTGTTCATGCTAACAGTCTTTTAGATAATAATTTTATTATTAAATAATTCATTAAAAATTCAATTAGATAGCAGTTTAATTAATGTCTTTAATTTAAAAACACATCTAATTCTTAAAACCGAATATAGCAAGAAACATAAAAGTAAATTTCACATTTCTTATATATTATTAATAAAACTCAAATTAAATGTGTCATTTAAATTAGGCCAAAAGAATCAGTTTCAAAACATAAACACGTGATTTCGATTGCTGAAATAATGTAAAACTTTTCGTTAATTATTAATAATCATCGATAAGTTAATCGTTTTCCTATATTTTTGTATGTCGCCTGTAGCATAAAAATGTAAATCTTGTTCATTTTTAAGTTTGACGATTTCTAGAATAGTTTATGTTCTTTTAGAATATGTTATTTCGTGTTTAGAAGATGTTATTTTGCTTTTATTGTACATTTTTAAACTTTCAAATTTTCCAAAAAGAATTTAATTTGCTCGTAATTTTATAAAATCGTTACTTCAGTATGTTTACAAAAAAATTAAGTGCTTAAGGATTTTCTTAAGAGGTGATCGAAATGGGTAAGTGACCAAAAAAGCAGATATTTTAAAAATTCTAAAATGTACACAAGTTTTAAAAAATATTAATTTCGTTTCTCAATACCTTTGATTATGCTTTAATTTTTTTTATTTATCCTCAGAAAATTATATTGCGGAAAATATCGCTCGATATGCTTCTGAATCAAATGGTAATTATTGAATGTTCAATTTAATTAATTTTAATATTAATAATTCAACTTTATTATTCTTATTTTTTTGTTTTGATTTTATTATTGTTATTATTATTATTATTATTATTATTATTATTATTATTATTATTATTATTATTATTATTATCATTAAATTAATTTTATTCATGTTTTCAATTAACGTCGTGTAGAAGAAATTCCGGAAATTATTGTTTCCGATCCTCTTGGAAGCACTGGTAAATATCTAATAATTATTTTACTTAAAAATTTATTTTACGCGTTTAATATATTTTTTATTTAATACCATCTTTAGAGAGACGAATCCCTGAAGTTGTTGCTCAAGATGCTATTGAAATGACGGGTGAGCAATTTTTATTATTTCTTCATGGAATATTTATATTGTTAAAATTTGAATTATCATTCTCTTTTTAACTCGTCAAAATAATTCATTTTATTTATTTTACTGAATAAAACTCACTTTCGCAGGATTTGGAAATTTCAATTGGAAAATTACTTTTACTGGTATTTTAATTTATACGAACGTGACAATTAATATTTTCAGTGTGGGATATATACTACCATCCGCGGTTTGTGATTTCGAAATGACAACCGTTTATAAGGGTCATTTAGCGATGGCCCCGATTGTGGGTAAAATCTATTAAAATATTATTTTAAAATCGTTAAAATTTTTAAAAATATATTTTTATAAAGTACAAATAATTCTTTTACGTTAAATCTTTCTG
>WNHD01005564.1:0-10074 GCA_011057455.1 Ganaspis sp. Gsp50 | reverse complement strand
GCATAAAAATTCTTATATCGAATCGAAAATATTCTTGAAACAAGAATAAGCTGTAAGTATATTTTTATTCTTGTTTCACGAATTCTTTTTTCTCAGTGTAATTCCCAGTGACCGACTTCTGGCTGGTAACCAGTGAAATTTCACTGATTCAATTTAAGAAAGTGCTTTTTTTGCAATATTTATGCAAATTAAAATACATTTTCCAGTGCTAAGATATTATGATTACATTACTAGAGAGCACGGTAATTTTTCCCCGATTTTACTCAAGAAAATTCTTAGAATTTTCTTTCCGTGTACATTTCCAAGTGTCTCAAGTTTTAAGATGGTTTTGCATGTCTATTTAAGACATCAAAAAATGTCTTAAAAGTTGACCACCTAAATGTCTTAAACCAAGACACCATTTCTTACAATGACCGCCGGTCTAGACTGCCACCGTGAATCCAGTGGTGGTGCTGGCATACATCCAGTCGAGCATCCAGTCTTCCACGAAAAATTTCCACATGGGATTTTTGAGATGTTCTACTGCAAGAAAATTCAAAGAAGGAGAAAATAATTTTTTGGACGACGCCCCCCTCCCTTTAATAAAATTAGAAATGAATTTTTAAAAAACCCTATCATTAAAAATTCTATGTTGTGTACACTGCATTGTGCTTTTTTCACTATTGAAGGTATTAATATATTTAATTTTATTTACAGGACGTCTTTTAAAAAGTATCCTAAAATTAGTGGAAAAGAAGTGGACCTATATTTACTGTACGTGCTAGTTACTGCCCATGGAGGATGGATAAAGGTTAGTTTCCATTGTTATATTTAGAAACTTGATGACTATACACGGAGAACAATTCTCTCTGTTTGGGTATATCCTTTTGATATTATGTTTGAGAGGAATTGTTTTTGCGTGTATCTTTTAATGAATGTTGAAAATATTGAAAAGTCATTTATACTAAGAAGTAAATGCTATATTGCGATCTAAATTTATTAGTTGAGAATTATATAGTGTGAAATTTCCAGCATCATATTTAATTCAAAATCAATACACGAGAAAAATAAGTTGCTGAACATTTAAGCGACTATTCAAAGAATCTTGGCTATTAAAAGATATCAAAGTGTTTGCAATACTTTCCTACCTAAAAAAAAAGACAGATGGAGATAAACTCGGAATTTTGCACAGTATCCAAAGAATATAATAATTGTCTTAAGTTCTCCAACAACTTTTTATTTACGCAAAAGCAGGCAAATGTTAAAGAATATCTATTTCACGTTGTTGACATTACAGCAGCTGTCACCATCTGCCTAACCCAAACCGAATTCAGAGAACTCAACCAAAAACGTAATAAAAAATGTTTTAAATTGTTTCACTTACTACATGGCGAAAATATTAAAAAGGGTCCGAAGATTTGCTAGTGTTAGCTGTAAATGATGACCGCTATTTAAATATCTAACAATAAGCCTAAGCTCCAGGATAACACGGAAGTGGTGCAAGGTCACGGTCACCCTGGGGATGCCCTCTTTGGCTTGAATCGCGGGAAGGGGGAAGTAGAAGAGAGTAGAAAGAGAGAGTGTGAGGGGGGAGGTTTAGTTGTAGAGGTGGTAGACGAGAGCTTCCCTTCAACAAGTGTGATGGTTCTGTGCACGAGGCTGCTGATGCTTATATAGCTTGCGAACAAACCGACGCGATGTTGTGCTCAGAACAGCGCGAACGCGGAAGCTGTCTTTGCTTTCAGTCGTCTGTCATTTCAACTCTTTACTCTATACTCGCGAGTTTTCCTTGTTTCCCTTCATCTACAATATTATCAAACTCTTATACTAAAAATTTCCCTTTTATAAATCAAAAAACTTGTTGTTTCTTCCTTAATTAAATATTATCTTGTTCTAGGATATAATGAAACGTTTTTACATTTTCCTTAATACAATCATCTTGTTACAAACGTCATTACTCATTGTGTCATGGCAAAATTCACTTCATTATTTCAATCAAATGGATATAAGGTAAATGTCCCAATCAGTGTCCTACTAAAAGTTTACTATAGTTAATAAGGGAAAACTTTGTTTCAAGAATTGCTTTCAAACTACTTTTTTTATTTAATTAAACTTACTTATTTTCTGAATTATAATTGATATTAATAAATGTTTTATTCCTAAAAAATACAATTAATAATTTATTTCTTAGTGAAGTAATATTTTTCTAATTTTTGTTTCCCTATGAAAATGCATGCAGATGCACTGAGAAAAATGAGTTTGCTGTTATACGGATATAGCTAACTTTTAGCTATAGTTAAAAGTATTCTAGGTTTAGGAATATCTTCTTAGCTCCTATTTAAGTATAAAATATACTAGAATATTAAGTATAGAATATACTTAAATAGGAGCTATAAGAAGATACTCCTGTACTTAGAATGCCGGTCTTTCTGTGTACTACAGTTAATAATTAGCTGTTACAGCAAGACATGTTAGCTGTTTTAGCTAATGAGGATCCGCACGGCCAAACTTTGACACTTGGTGGAAGCACTGCAGTAAGATTTTTAAGCGCCAAAATTTAAATATCATTCATTGCATAATGCAAAATAAAACAAATTAAAGTGTATTTTGTCGAGAAAAGGAATAAAAAATTATAAATTTTAATATAATTTTCAAAATAATGAATTTTGTTTAATTGCATTTATTTCTTTAACGAATTAGACATTTTTAGGTTAGGTATGTGAAAGAATTTTCAATGATTCGAAGAAAATATTTTAAAGTTATTGTGCATGAGTTGCAATTAGGTTAATAGACTTATACTTAATTAATTTGATCATTAGATGCAAAAATGAACTTTTTCTTTTATTAATATTACTGAAAATCAAAACTATTAATTTTTAAGTTTTAAAATAATGCGCCAAAAGAAACCAGCCATCTGAGCCAAGCTTTACATATACGGATCCCCATTTTCAGCTATTACAGCTAAAAATAGTTTGCTATCCATATAATAGCAAACTTATTTAGCTGGAAAAACTAAGAATTAGCAAAATCAGCTAAATTTTTTTCTCAGTATGGTCATTTTTAAGTATTCTGGCGAAATGAAGAAAGTTTTTTTTATTATTTTGAAATATTTATGTACAGTCTTAATGTGAAATACATTTCACTGTACACGGAGAGACTTTCTCTTGGAAAGAGTCCCATACTGCCGAGGAAACTCTGGATATATCTGTCCTAACTGGCCATTTTTCTAAGAAAACCAGCAAAATTTACCATAGTTGTTGTACATTGCCCATGTCACTCCTGTACGACATACAATCACTATGGTAAATTTTGCTGGTTTTCTTAGAAAAATGGTAAGTTAGGACAGACATATCCCGAGTTTCCTCGGCAGTATGGGACTTTTTCCAAGAGAAAGTCTCTCCGTGTACGAAATATGTAAGGTAAATGCGAATAAATATGTTTTCAAGATAATCTATAATTAACTTTTGTGTAATTTTGTAGTTTTATAAGCGACTGGGCACAAATTGGTACATGTGGTCATAAATTGGGACATTTACCTTAAAGCTGCATGCTGTTTCTTTTTCACGACCTAGAGGATGTTTTCTTCAAATGTAATTAGGGGCCGTCCATAAACTATGTAGCCCATTTTTTGGAAATTTAGAGCCCCCTCCCCCCATGTAGCACACTATTCCATACATTAGCGCCATTTTTTCCTCATAGTGTAGATAATGTCTTGACCCCCCCCCTCCCCCTTGACGAGCTACGTAGTTTATGGACGACCCCTTAGCATTCATAGATATAATTTATCTTCTTTTAAGTACTCTACTTCTCATTAATTCTTCTCTGCGCAATCAATATACAGCAATTTACTGCTCAGATCATTGTTTCTGATAAAAGCTTTTATTATTAAATTATAACACAGCCCCACAAAAGAAAATTTGTATCTGATCTGGGGTTCTGACCATGTTCACTATGTTCTTAGGTTCGCTGGATCCAAATGAAATCCAGAATTTACTTAAGCCCAGAACGTCTCGTATTTGGCGTATAAACTCAAAAATTTAAATGTTTGTTTAAGTTCTTGTAGAACCTATAAAAATAGTAGAAAAAATCTATAACTTATTTTTTACTTTTATACAACAATATCGTGACTACCGCTTTGTCTTGGTTATGTTACTTGATAAAGATGTGCAAGTACTACTAATTATTATTTTATCTACAAATGTTACTCAAGTATTCGATGCGAAGTTAATGTATATGTCTATTTTCTATATCATATTTAAAACAAACTCTGAAAAGAAGATCTAACAAAAAAAAGTTTTCAATACTTTTTACTATGCTGTATATTAATAATAGTTTCTGACACAAGTAAAGTAAAATTCATTTACATTTGTATAGCAAAAATATAGCAAAATTGCTAACATTTTTAACAATGTAGTCTTTAATATTTTTTGTCGTGTTGTTTAATAGAATTTACTCAAATACTATTCTCTCCAACTTTTATTTAGCTTTTTTAGTAAAATATAGCCAGTAAATTTTCTTAGTGTATTCTTAAATATTATAATAATTACACTGTAAAAGAAAGAGTTGAAATTCAACTTAGTCACGGAATCTATAAAAGTCCCACCGTTTCGACTTAAAGATAAACGGAGTTGGAAAAAGGGAGTTAGATTCTAATTTCGTAAATTGTGTTTTAGTACCGAGTAGTTTTTAGGTTATGTTATAAATATATCATCTTACTACATAAATTGAGCATATATGCTGTTCAAAAACAGGTGTCTTATTTTAAGACATTTAAAACGTTTAGGATTTATTCCTGATCGGTGGAAATAACGTAAGACGCTTCCTCATTGGTCCAAATTTTAAGCCACCAATAAACGTCTTAAAAATGACCACCTAAACGTCTTAAATCAAGACACGACCTATTTTTGCAGTGTATAATCTTCTTTAATATTAATGATGCATTATATTTCAATATTTTAATTTCTTTTTTTGAACGAAAATAACATAAACAACTAAACAAGTAATTTTTCAAGATTTAGAGCAATCAGTAACAGCTGAACACATGTGTCGGACTTAGTCGAAGATTTCCGAAGTGCTCCAACTCCGTCACTCGATAATTTTACTCCGTTCTGAGTTTATTTTTAACTCAGGAAATGTTGCAAGCAAAAACAAAAATTTACTTGTAATTCGAATTTCAATTCTATAAATATTGACAATCAATGATGATTAAATCATTTATTAAAGAATAACAATGACTAGATAATCTGCAGTGTATTTTGAAATGGTACAACTGATTCTATGTAAAATAAAGATAAACTGAATTCAAAGCTTACACATTCCCGAATACCCGCGTTTCCTGCTCTTAGGCGTATTAAATTACAGGATTATGTATTGTCCTAACTTTTAAGCATATTGCCTTGCATGACAGGACAACATTTTTTCTCTTTTATATGGTCTTAAACAACACTGTTCCCACATCATGGAAATTTTCAACGGTCGTTGAAACTACATAACTTTATAAGATAGCATTTTCAAATCAATATCACTACATTTTAAAAATATCTTTATCCAATTCGTATACTCCGAAGGATATTTAAAGACAACTTAGAAAACTATGTAGAAATATTGTAACCAGATTAGTATATACTTATGGTAGTAGAATTTTCTTAGATTTTACAAAACTGCTCTGTACATCATATAAAGTTAATTTTGTGCATTGATATATCCAAGATTACGAAAAGTTTTGTAAAATTCAATAAGCTTAGTTTATCCGTGTGCTCTCTAAATTTCAATTAGTCATTTTCTACTAATAAAAAGGGGAAAAGTCGTCCACCTATTGAATTAGTAAAATTTTACTAATTGTTAGTAGAAGACTACTAATTTGTTAGTAGAATATTGCTAATTGGAATAGTAAAATTCGATTATTTAAATTAGTAGAAAACTTCTAATTCAATTAGTAATTTTCTACTAAAAAGATAGTGATATTCTCTTAAAAAGTTAGTAGTTTTCTACTAACAATAAGTAAAATTTTACTAATTCAATAGGTGAACGACGTTTCACCTATTCATTAGCAGAAAATGACTAATTCTTTAGAAGTATAGTTGGACTTGATTTAATTATAATTATGTATACACGGAGAGAAAAGTATGGTACTGGGTAGCATTATGATTGTAACGATATAACCTTATTTAGTGCTACAAATACGGACAGTAATCTAGATTTCACCAATTACAATCTTGATTGTATGGGGTAACATATAGATTGTACGGAGTAACATCACAAAACTTTTTAAACCTTTTTTATGGTACCAGTAGCATATTAATTGGTAGTACCGGGAAACATTAACTTTTTACCATCAGTTTCTTTCAGTGTATAAGAAACATTTTGAAAAAGTGTATAGATTCTATAGAAATACCCAGACCTGCTAAATCTGAATTAGTTATTTTTGACTAATTCAGATTCAGAGAGTGTACATATTGTAGAAATTTCTTAAAATTGAAAAGTACAGGGTATCTATTAACCGGGAATACCAGGAAATACCTAATCAATACTCAATATGTAAACAAAAAACGTTGAAACCTCTTTCTTTGTACAAAACATATTTAAGTAAATTTAAATTGTTTAAACCTTGCAAGTTATTTATATAATAATTAATTGTACTCTAAATATCGAGTCAAAATAGAAACTACATTTAAAAAAAAAGGATAAAAAATCGACAATACAAAGCAAACAGCGCTAATGTCGAAGATTATTACAAATTACAAAATAGGTAACTTTAGGGTAATATGGAGTTGGAGTGCTCAACATTTGAAATCATATAGATCAAATTACTTGGAAAAGAGTCTTCTTTAAATCTCAAAAGTTTTATGTTAATTATTTTACACAACTATGCAAATAATGTCTATTTTTCGAAAGTTGATCGAGTTTAAACGTTTATAGTGCTATATTACGCTACTGATAAGTAGAATAGCGAGCTCTAGGTCTATGTCTGCAGGACCAGTGAAAAGAAGATCTGGCGCTAAACGACAGGCGCTATTGTATAAATCTGTAAAAGCGACAAAGCGTAGTAAAGTAAGTGTCGGCGCAAGGAGACAAGGAATCCGAGTAGAGTTGACCATCGACAGTGCTGAGTCAGGTGCCACGGCGCTTGCACCGTGCCCGATTCTCTAAGCTAAGCTGAGCGGAGGTCGTTTCGCTGCGGTCGATACGGCAACACCGCACCCCATCCATCGCACACACCTACTCTCTCGCACACTACTGTCTACCGCATTACACACAAATCATTGCTATCTCTGCTGCTGGTTCTGGTTATACTATTTCTCTTGCTCCGGCAACGCTGTACGTACACAAGTTGCAGCTCGAGAACACGAGGAAAGGGCTGGCTGCCCGCCCGGCTATGGCTACCGATTTCAGGCTACGCAGACTCACGCAGTCTTTTCCCACCAACAGACCAGTACTGACCACTGTCGACCATCACGCATTCGTACACGACTATAGCAACACTTTCTGCCAAAGTGGAGACGGACAAACTAGCCCAACAACTAAACGGCAATTAAATAACCATCTCTCTTTCATTTTCCTTGTTCCACTCCTACATCCACGTAATTGCCTGCACACAGCCACCAACTCCAATAGATTAGAAAATTGCCAATGTTGAATACTGAGCGGATGCTAAATGCAACAGAGCAGCCATTTCAACCAAATCACTCTTCCATGTCATGGCTATCAAACATCCTCGAGTAGCTTTCATATTTAGCACAGTCCAGTTGGAGTGTTCACTTTTTTTCTATTCTGCCTTCTTATTTACATACAGTATAAAACGGATCCTCTGTATAGTCAGTTCGTCCTATAATACGAAAGTATACTTTCTATGTGTAAAAAAGAACAATTGCTGCAAAACAAGCTATACTTGATTATCATTTATTAAATTGTCTTCAAATTATTCAATGCCATGAGTGAAAATTCAGAAATTGGATAAATACTTCCAAGTCCAATGATGGTTTTTTGAAATTATTTGACTCATAAGTCGGATTAGAAAGTGATTTCTGTTTTACTGTTCTAAATAATCTCGAATTGTCCAACAATGAAGAAACTAAAATATACAATAATGAATGTAATATAATACATATTACATATATGAATAGTATATATATATACATAATTATGTAGATACAGTAAAAAGCATGTCTTATCGGATTTATTAAAAACTTTTGACATGATCGCACATTATTATGCATTATTTCTATAAATTCCATATTAAAAGATTGCAATTTCGTGAAAACTATAACAAAATATCAGATCCTATTGAATAAATAACATCCTTTCTCTGTTATTCCGTAAGCAAGGTTTCAACTAACCGAGTACACTGTTCATAAATTACATTGTGCTTAGAATGCACCTTGCAGAGTATACGCACTTTCTATGTTTGTTCAAACAGAAATAAAAAAGGTGAGACTGAACAAGGGATTTCACATTTAAAAAAAGGTTTTCTTTGATGTGTGTATTCATACACATCTTTTCCTAAAACATGAAAAGGTTTCATTAAAAAAGACCGAGTTTGCACTATTTTGGTAAAATCTCTGACGATGGCGAGTAAAACATTTTTTGCATGTAAATCTTGTTGATCTCATCAATCATAAATATTTACTGTATGTTGAAATATACAGGAAGGTGTATTTCTGGAGGAATGAAAAACACTAACTTAAAAGCATCTGCAAACTATAACACGACGATGGCTGGTGAGTTGCAAAGGAAACTTAGCAGTGCGGTATCCTATGAGAGAAAGACAATCAAAGTGAAACAGTCAATGAAATGATGGTTTCGACTGTTTGCTGCGTTGCCAAACATGCAAGAGAGACGGAGCTACATGAGAAGGGAACTCCTAAAGTGGCAACAGCGCTCGAGTCGAAGATACAGCTAAATAGAGACAACCGAGTCTCGTGCATGCTCCGAGGAGAGACAGACTTAACCGTTAGTCGGTAAATGTAAGTGAGACGGATGTCGACTCCAGGGAAACCATAGGCATAGCAGCACAGCATATCATACCATACCGTTTCTTTTGCCTCGACCACGACACGTCGCGCCGCTTAAACGCATAGCCACACAAAGCGGCAGCTGCCTGCCAGAGCCCAGCCTTTTACATACTGTCTTCACACACAGTACATGAATACATACTATCACTAAAAAAATAAAGACTACACTCACTAACAGGCAGTATATCCATGTTTGGTGTGTTTTTATCACGCATTAAACTCTGACTTTGGAATTCTGTGCTCGGCTTTTTGCTCAATATGTTGTCTTCTTGCTCTTAAAAAAGAGATGCTAGTTATTAAAGCAAGAGAGAAAGAGTACGCATTGAAGAGTAAACTTATTCTCTTGACTCAGTACCTGACTTGCAGAAAAAACTTGTACTCAAAGTGATCCCTGTTCGATAGGTACTCATTTTGAGTAACAGCAAATATGAGTATTAATTGGCCATACCCAGGCCACATGACCTAAAGAAGAAGAAGAAATATATGAGTACTTGGAAAAAATAGGTTTGTTGAATTTTACAGAACTTTGCGTAATCCTGGGCATATCGATTCACAGAATTAATGTTATATGATGTACAGACCCAATGGAAAATTGCCATTAATAAGCACTGGTACATTAATGGTCCAATATTGGGAGCCAGTGGATTTTCTCTTGGTTCATAGATGACACCCAATGATGGACCACAACTTTTTCTATCGTGGGATGTCCACGTGCGTGCCAATAATTGGCAATCATCATTGGCAAATTACTGGTTGCCATTAATCAGCCAATATTGAAAAAAACATTTAAATGTAATTAAAAAACTTTAATGTCTTATTGTTTATAACAATTATTTAATATTATATAAACAGAAGATATACAAGTTCTTTTTAAATAAGTAAGTTATGTGACGGATTTATCATCGCGTGAATTTTAGCTTCTAAAAGAAGCATCTCAAAAATATGATTCTGTTGGCTGTCTCTAAAATGGATGAGACAAAATCCAGTGTCAGATCAGTAATAATACTGATGTATTAAACGGAAGAGTTCACTGAGAGAAAATATTTAAGAAATTTCAATAAACACATTGTACATTTTAATAAAA